>JAJEKB010018933.1:25092-76416 GCA_022393335.1 Macrotrachela quadricornifera
AAATGGAAAATAATATTCAACGTATTGCTCAAATGGAACAGTACAATGGTCCAAATTCATATTTATATTTATCGAAAATTTTGTTTAAGATTTTAATTTTATGAGAAAATGTTTTTTTTTTTAAAACTATCTTTCTTTGCAATTACATATTATCGTTAATGATATATATATATATCTATTGATAATCGAACTGTTGAAATATATTTTAAATTAATTGAAAATAGCATTGAATCACTTATATAGGACCCATGTTATACAAACCGATGTTAATCGATGCTAATATGTGCAACTAGACAATACCCCTTGCCTCTATTTTTTGAATGTTTTAGATTGATATGATTTTTATTTTACCGAAAATAAATCTAAAAATAATAAATAATAAAAGAATGAATCTAAAAAAGTATAGAATTAAAAAATACTTAAAGAAATTCTTTCATCGGCATTTTTAAATGTCATTATTAGATGATAAGAAAAAAAGCTTTTAAAACATTAAAGAATTTTTGTTGTTCTTATGAGTATGTGCATGAAATTTGTGCAACGATATTTTTCTTTCATTTATTTTTTATTCACATAAGTAAACGAATACCGAAAATACAATCTTACATTATGTCGTCACCAAACATGTACACTCTTGTTGATAGAATAGAGTAAGTAAAATTTATTTTCTAGAATAGATTCATTTTATAATAAATAATAGTTATTAGAGATGCATATTGATTATATAAAAACTTGATAAAATAAAATCTAATCTTATTTTTTGTCTTAGTGATGGAGGTACACCAAATAGACGACGTGAATCAGTAACTCGTTTTCAAATACCATCAAGAATTGGTATAAATCAAACATCTATTCGTTCTTCATTACCTATTGTTCATTCAATTGATGAATTAATATCTGATGATAAATATTCATTTATTAATAATGATTATGAAAATATTCTTTTTATTTTTCTTGATCTTTATTCTCAATTAACATCACATTTAATTGGTTCACTTCGAACAATAAATGATGATATTCAAATCTATACAGATATAATTACTTGTCTTGATATATTACGAACTTCAAAAAATCGAATTTTTTTTATTTCTTCATCTGATGATAAACAATTAATTGAAGAAATTCATAATATACATAAAATTGAAGCAATATTTATTTTTAATTCTCAAGGACAAATTGATAATCGATTTCCAAAATTATATGGTATATATGCACATTTTGAAGAATTATTAACAGCTTTAAAAGATACACTTGAATGGTTTGAACAAACACAAATAGAATTATTTGTATTTGAACGTGATAGAATATTTCTTTGGTCACAATTATGGAAAGAAGAAGTAAATAATTAACAAAAGTATAGAATATTTAAAAAAAAAATAATATTTTTATTTAGTTTATAAAAGTAAAAAAACCTATAATTATATCAACTAAAGAAAATCTTATTCATATAGCTGAAAATTATTATCGAGGAAATATTAAATTACATCAATTAATCAATGATTTTAATCAATTTTATACTAAAAATGATGCCTTACAATGGTGTTTTATTTCTCCATTTCCATCACGTTTTCTTCGTCGTACACTTCATTCCTATAATACTGAAATTCTTAATATTTGTCAATTTTTACTTATTGATATATCTCGTTTAATACAACAACAATCAAATAAAAAATCAAGTTATGAATTATACAAAGGTATGAAGATGACAAATGAATATCTTGATAAATTAGCAAATTATACTGGTAAACTAATATGTACAAAAGGTTTTCTTCTATGTAATCAATCAAGAAAGACAGCATTATCAATTGCTAATTCACCAGATCATCGTCCTGATCTTATGCCAGTTATATTCAAAATAACTTATAATACATCAGTTCCTATTGCTGAATTGCCTGTAAAAGATACGGCATCACTTATAATTTTTGATATTTATACTGTTTTTCGAGTAAAATATGTTAATCGTGGATCAGTATCTATTGTAAAAATTGAATCAGCAGATGAAGATGGAAGAAGTCTAGCATTAGAATATCGAATGAAATATAAATCGGAAAGTATAGAAAATCTACTCAATCAACTTTTAATTCCTTCAAAACCTCCGACAAAATTACCACCACTTCAAAAACGACCATTACCGTTATCTGTATCACCAGATTTATCAACAAATGAAGTTAGGTAAAGATTTAATTTACTTGTTGGACGAAAATTTGTGTTCTATTTGTATAAAAAAAGCTTATCAATACAGTTTCTTTATAGTTAAAATATTATTACTTCAATTTTATAAATACATATTTGCAACGAACCTGAGAAGGGAGCCATAAGATAACTCGGAACTTCAGTTGGTGTTAACTACTTCTTCTAAAATTTTCTCTAACTAGTATTTTATTCTGACCAAGTTTTATCTGTTAATAAGAAGACAATTGTCTGTAACGATGGTCTAAAGAAAAAGAAGGAGAATACCTCGCGTTTCGACTATCATTCAGTATAGGGTAACGTCCAAGGACATTTCCATTAGATCGATTGAGCTCCCCATACATACTGACTAACCACGTACCTGGTGACTTATCCAGGGTCGTTCCATAGCTGATAGTACAGAGGTTCGAATACAGTGTCAAACAACGTAACCACTCAGCCATGGAGGCTAATGGTAACCTGTCTGTAATGGAGAGGAAGAAAACCGAAAAATGTTTTACATATATCGTGCCTGATCGTATTCAACAGCAACCGTCTGCAAGGGGTCAGGAGAGGAAGTAGAAAACCATTACCTTAAAATTTACGCTCACATATTTAAATGTTCATTCCATAAAATTGATTCTAGTTTATCTGTAATATATGATAATGAAGAAATGCAAGCACAAGACCTTGCAAAAACTGGTCAAATTGATGAAGCCATAACTATTTATCAACAAATAAAACCTGAATCAGCTCGAATATTCAAAGCTATTGGTGTATTGTATGCTGAAAAAAAAGGTGATTATGATTCTGCAATCGTATATTATAAAAAAGCACTTAAAATTGAAGAAAAAGTAAGAAAATAATTCATGAAAAAAAAAGGATTAAATTAATTATTAAAAAATGTTTCATAGAAAGGTGAAGATGTTACCGATACTTTATCACGCCTTGGTATTGTTCATCAAAATCGTCATGAATATGATTTGGCTATGGCATGCCATACTCGTGCACTCAATATACGAAAAAAAGCACCACTTGTTGATCATATATTAGTAGCTAATAGTCTTATTGGAATAGCAAATGCTTATTGGGGTCAACAAAATTTAACTGAAGCACTTAATTATGCTCAACAAGCATTAAAATTAAATGATTCTTTTGAATCTGGAAATGATTTGAATATAGCTGCAAATTTAGCTATATTAGCAAATATTCATTATAATTCTGGTGATGCTAATCAAGCTCTTGAAATAGTTACAAGAGCATTAGGTCTTCTTGAACGTTGTGTACCATCAGATTCACTAACATTAGCTTCTTTAATTAATAATATTGCGACAATTCAAGTTGCAACAGGATCATTCACTGATGCTCGAAATAGTTTTAATAGAGCGTTAGAAATTTGTAAAAAATCTCTTTCAGAAGGACATCCAACACGAGTATCGATGGAAACAAATCTACAACGAATCATTGAAATGGAACAGAGGAATGAAAAAAGTTCAAATTCATGATTATGATTGACTTTAAATCAAACTTTTTTCTTTTAAAAAAACAAAACCTATTAATAAAAATCAATATGTTCATATAGATAATTCTTACTAAAAGACATATCATATCAAGATAATTAACACATACGACCGGATTCAGTTTTCTTAGAAAATTTTTCCGAGATGTTCGTTTTTATAAACAGTTAACTTCTAATAAATATATTTAATGACCTCTTCGTTATCTTCTTTATATCACTACATAATGAGTCGTTTTTTTCCAGTAGTGTCACATATCCAGGATTTTGGAGATCCCACCGCGTCTCCTGAGAGAGATGCTGTATCTCTCGCAGGGGATGCGGGTGCGGATGTGAGGGATGTGCATCTCTAGCGAAAATCTTACATCTCCGATGACAAACGACCACACCTCCCGGATGTAGGTGTGGTGTCTCCCGAAGGTGATGCGGCATCTCCCGCAGCAGACACGATGGCATCACCAAAATCCTGGATATGTGACACTACTCCAAAACATTGTATGAAAGGACTATTTTAGAGGTGTTGCATAATCAATATGAACCCTGAGCTTTAATTTACTTTTAACTTCTGATCAAAATAAATAATGAGTTCATAAAAGAAGAAACTACAGGCACTTCCAACAAAGAACAAAATAAATTTACATAAATGTGCAGAATTTCATGCTCTATCTTTCTAGATATTAAAAATGAAATATAAGGTAACAACCTATTTATGATATTAACCGACACAGTCGATTATGCCTTTTAGTTTGATTTTGTTTTACGGTGCCAAATAAAATTTCATAATCAGTATAGCAATAGATGAAAGTCACATGTCTAACTCTTCAGCAACCGTTGATAATCGTCTTCATTGAGAAATTTTAAGAAGAACGAAAATTTTAGGGTGCATGTAATAACCTTTCTTATTAGCAGTATTCACGATACATACATTGATTTCAATACATGAATTTTTATTTTATCGGTTTCTCAAAGCTTAACCGGTACACTGATTAGTTGCAAATTATGCGTCTTGCATCACGTTTGCCAAGACTACTACCAGCACCACACATCGCTTCATACAGTGCACCTGGATTCTTACCATGTGCATTTCCTATTGCTCCACCGATTTGACCAGCTGTAGTTAATATTGCAGCTGCCACCAGAAACGGAATAGCTCTTCCATCGAGTTTGCTGTCTTCGACTTTGAGTGCGTATAAATTGTTAATATAACTCATCAGTTCTTGGGCAGTCAGCGGTATTTCTACATTTCTTCGCAGCTTCAAACCTGTTTCCAAATAAGTGTTGGTGTGAGGCATGCCAGCAGCTACCATTACTATTAATAATATGAATAAAACTGTGTTGTACATTTCAAAATGACTGGGTCTCTGATAATGAATTAACTATAATACTGTTTTATATATATATATATATACACATACATCTCCAAAGTACCCATATCAAATATATAGGTTTCGAAATTGCTCTTATCGGAAAAACTATTTTTGTGACGAGAAAAAGAACATATGAATCAACATTAAAAAACATTTGTCGATAAAATGATGAGTTGGCGTCGAGTTGCATATGCCTGTTCTCATCATGCAAATCCTTATTATAGAATAAACCATTTCTTAATATTCTCATGACTTAAATATGCAGCATAGAAGCTCACAATATAAAATTCAATCTCAAATGTGAAAGATTGAAGAATGTCATTTTCCTGGTGTGTTTCTTCTTGTGAATGCAGGTGACTATTCCAATTTTTTCAGATAGAGAAGTACACTTGTGGCTGTAGAACACAACGAATCTTTTCCTTTCACATCTGCATTTTTCACATATACTCTAGTTCAACTCTTGAATGACATAGCAGTTATCAAAAATTTTCAAGAGAGAAAACTGAACTCTTCTTTATTATGTATTCTAAACAAAAAAGTCAGTAATAGAAGCGAAGAAAAAAATAGTGTGAGGATAAGTTTATTTAACTAAAAAATACAATTACAAAAACAAGAGAGAGAGTTCATATGAAATCAAGTCTCTCAGCGAAATTCAATAGTTGACAGTGGTACGTTGTAATAAAAGATTTTAAACAAGAATCAATACATTATACTAAAAACCAATCACAAATAGCAGAATTTTGAATGATAACATAGATTATTGTTAATATTAATCTGTAATTTATTTATTCTATCGAATATCCGTCATATTGTTGGGAACCAAATGATCAGTTCAATGAATTGAAATTGGCCGTCAAAAGTGTTTTTATCATACATCGTTGAGAAATTTATAGTGAAATAGTTCTTTATTACATTTATTTGGATCATTGTGTAGGCTCTTCACTTGTTTTGTAATGGTCATGAATTGAAAGAAATACTTTTTATAAGGTGTTAACAGCGCAAAAATCAAGTAAAAGGTTTTTTTTCGTCTTTTTTTTACATCATTTGATAGAGCAAGAGCGGTTGATCAACAAATACTTCCTTCCGGTCGAAAAAACGCGAAGTACACTTGAAAGATGCTGCTTTTTTTCAGCTTTTAAAAATACCTTTTATCACATTCAACATCAAAAACTGAGTGAAAATAACTGATTGAATTAACTCTAGATCCAAAATTCTATTGATGGTAGTGCTTTGAATAGTGTACAATTTACTACCTATAAATCGATCTTGTAAATCTATTTGGTTTTCTAACCTGTGCTGAGAAAACTGATTTTTATTGATGCCATAGCCATTTTAGGTGGCATTCGATGGTTTTCGAATTCAAACGAAACTTTTAGTCATGAATTAAACGCAGATTTTAAATCAGCACGAAAAAACTCAATTAAATGAAGTGTCTTTCAAGCTAATTTGACAATTTTCACTTTTTTCACTCACATCCAAAAATTTCAGTCGCTTGGCGATACCTGGAAAAATGAACAGTGTCCAATTAACTTAATGACACTTTATTTAACTGAGTCTTTCGGGCTGATTTTGCCGATATCAGCTCGATTTTCAGTTCTTATTTTTTGCAATCGTTAAATCCTAATTTCTTGAGATCAGTATTCGCAGTCTCGTACTAGAGCCCTTAGCTACAGCCATGTTTTTGTAGTCATTTTTCATATTTCAAGATTGTATTGTAAGAATCTAATAGATGGCAGACCATATGACAGAACCTTTTGGAATTATCAACCAGCCTTTCAGAGATTCGCTAAAAAGTGAGCCTAGAAAAATTTGTCGAATGTTTTGTCCGGTAGAAAAAAAATGCACTACCATTATGACCATCTATTGGTGAAAACTACAGGATTCTATCTCATTTTGTTCTTGAGATATTCAAAAAATAATCGAATGCATGGACTTTTTACATGAATTACAATAAATCGAAAGTACAACAATAAACAGAGCCGGCAATAGTTCAACATCTTAGATTAATATATTTCAGACACATTTGAAGCAAACGAGATTAAGTTCACTGTTCATCTTCTGCTGTGTTGAGTGCGCCGTCGATTAGTAATCAAACATTGTTTACATATTGCAATGCATAATTCACGAAAAGTAGCTGAAGCCAATGTGTACAATATTGATGTTACCTATATATAAGACAAGATCATTATTATATATGATAAATCTAGATTGAATTGATAAGAAAAAAATATCCTTTTTTGATAATCTCGTTTTTAGACAAACATTTTTTTTAATGAGGATAGTTTTTGTTTTCTTAAAAAAAAAATGAATTGTTCGAAATCAGTCCCGATTAATCTCAATAAATTATTATATGTGTTTATTGATTAGTTTAGAATTCTAGTTATATTTTTTAAACTTTTTTTTTTTTTTTTTTTTTTATTATTTGCATAATGTAGACCCTCTGACCCTTTCGGTCCTAGAAGGACAATTGAGCTCGCAAATCATAAATAAAAAGTTGTGACATAGATAAAAAACAAAAGCAGAAAGAAGAAGCTCAGAACTTCGAAGAAATAGCACAGCAGAATAGAACATGATGGAGTATAAGAATAAAAGATGAAAGAAAATAAAATAAAATGAATACTTTGCACGAACGACGGCATACCGTAAACCGCACCATGCAAGAACAGAAGCAACAAAAATATTAAGCACATATATGAGCAACACACATTATTATCATCGGTTTTTTTTTTTTTTTTTTTTTTTTGTGTGTTTGGGGGGGGTTATACATTCCGTACCGGTTGTATGTCCTTATCTCGCTCCATAATCAGCATGTGAGTTAAATCATTTAGTTTTTTACTATGGTCGTGCATTTGTTGTTCGAAATTTAGTTTTAATTCCTCGATCAGTTTACTGTAATTATGGCAATTTCCAGGTATGTTTGCACTAATAGTTGTAAGTTGAGGTGTATTATCTACGGTTTTTTTACTAATATATTTGACTAGCATCGGTCCCACAAGTTTCTTTGCTACTATGATTAACAGCCCACATATTATCCCCACACTAATAGATACCAGCAGAAATTCGCGCCAAGACCCATGAGGACGTGGTACTCCAAAAACGTGTTTTTCGATTTCTTTCGTTTTTTCCGCTATTTCCTTTACGTGGCTGGTGTTAGCGAAATTATTGATGATGAGGTTAAATTTATGTTCTATATTTTTAATCTTATTGTTGTGGTTTACAATAGTATTAATTAATCCCTGGTTTTTGTTTTCACTTTGTAGATGTTCTTGTTCATGTGTATTAGACCTATCACGATAACGTTCCGCTTGCAAAGCCACTTGTAACGTCCGATCCAGATTTGATAGATCTTTTGGTATATTTTGAGTAGTCGCTTGGATTACAGTGATCCAACAGAATATATAAACACGTATGAAAATATACGAGAGCATCGCAAGAGTATATGGCAGATGCTGTTGAAATTATAATATCGAGAAGAGTATATAGCGACGCAGCTACTATTAATATTCAAGATAATAGTGTTTCTTGTTTTTGTGTGATATTGGTGAGGAATGATGGTATTCAGTATGTAATTGTGTGCAATATGTTTGAGAGATAAATAATGTATACTTTTGTTTTCTCTCTTCATCATTTTTTTTTTTTCCCTATTCTCTTTTTTTTTTTATCCACCATTACATCACTCCTCTCTCTTTCTCTCTCCTCCCACTTTTTTTTTTTTTTTTTTTTTTTCTCTTCCTTCTTTTTTTGTCTTTGTCGTATGATTATTCAACTCTATATCCAACAGATTATTTAGAAGCTTTCCGGAAATTGTGCAAAGCAAGAGAGTTCTTCTTCATCGTAAGCCACAACCGAATCTGCAGCGCCATGCGATATCATCCATTTGAGCGCTTTTCCCAGTACGTCCATGTGTGGTACAAATCTTTTCGATCTGCGTAGACAACGCACACGATCTCCTCCTTCTTGCCAAAGTGATCTGTGTGCGTTCCATGCCGATTGTTCCAATAATAGAAATCCATCGTTAGTTCGAGCCAGTGCTTTTAAGTATTTCTCCCAATAAGAATAGCACAAGTCATCTAATGGTCTTTCGTTATAAATTAACGAAAAGATGAAATCCTCCCAGTATTGACAGCGGTATACTCTCTTTAGCAACGTGAAGTATAGGTGATTGAGTTCCGTTCGTTGAGCGAACGTAAACAGGGGAAACAGACAGAAGAGCCACGTGAAATAAGGTAGCACAAAGGTGGAGAACAGAACACGTCTTAACTTTGTATTAGAGGTACCGCCATATGTGAACGAGTTGATCAAAGCAGTACGTTGCCGAGTCGTTACTCTGATCTTCTTGATAATGTTTCCGCAACCTAACTTCATTGTCAACCAATATCCGAGGTATTTAAACAAGGGAACCCACTCCAGTGTCAGATCTCCGCAGACAAGATGTGGCATTGGATTTGGATAAGAGACGGCTCAAGCAGAAAACATTACCTGCGTTTTTAAATAGTTAATTGGTTGTACAGCTAGGATCGAGTAAAATTCCAATTGTTCTAAGAACGTTTGAAGTCTGCGTTCCAGATCTAAACACTGCTCTGTAAATTTAACACCAATTCGCCCTGCAAGTACTGCGGCGAGATCGTCTGCAAAGAAAAAGGACATAGCTCCAGGAATAAAGTCCGCCATATCACTGTGGTATGTGATGAACAGTGTAGGTGTAAAGCTAGAACCTTGAGGACCACCTCTACTGATCGTAAACCATCTAGACCTTTTACCCTGTACTTCAATAGTTGCTCTACGGTCATTTAACCACGCTCTAATCCAGTTGACATAGGTTAGTGGTATACCCAACCTCGTTAACTTTCCGAGACACCCATCGAACCATAATTGATCAAAAGCCGACTTAAAATCCACAAATACCGTGGCGACCGGTGAGCTATTCGACATGCACGACGAAATTTGTTCAATAAGAAGTAGTACACGAGTTTGAAGTCGATGATTCGCCCGAAAGCCAGATTGATTATCAGGAAGAATACCTCTATCCTTCAACACCTGAATAAAACGATTAAGGAACAATCGTTCCTGCACTTTTAAAAAGGAGTCAAGTAGCGAGATAGGTCTTGTCTGATCAGGTGTACAGAGAGCATTTTTCTTAGCCAATAATACCATTCTGACTTCTTTAAATTTCCGTATGATATAGCCCCTTGAGAATGAGTCATTGTACAATTGCACGAACATATGCCAATAGTTTCGAGGAATTTTGTCTAGTATGTATGGTGATAAGCCGTGAATATCTAAAGATTGTTTTTTCTTTCTTGTTCTCAAAACGCCTAAAACTTCTGGATATGTTACCAACGGTATCTTGTCACCTTCATTTTCCCATTGAATTGAAGGACTATCTACATATGGATGAGGACGTATCACCATCGGTTCTTGAAATAGCGATTCGTAATAGTCCGCCGCCGTATTTGCCAACACTTGTGGTTCTTTTATCGTTTCACCATTCGGCAGAATAAATCCTTTCAGAGAGGAGGAGACAGTTCTAAAGTATCTTTTTGTCCTACTCCAGAATATTGAGGAACCTTCCGCTGGTATATTTCTTTCTTTTAATTGTTTGTCTAATTGCTCCCTTTGAAAACGTTTTAATTCGAAACGAGCCAGATTTCGTAGACGACAAGCTTCCTGCCTCAAAGCAATATCTCCCTTCCTTTTTGCTTTGAAGGATAGTGAGCGACTATGAGCTAGCAGCTCCACCAGTTCCGGTGGAATGGAAGGTCTTGCAAGTTTACGAGGAAAGTAATATTTGCACCTAGAGATGAGTAATGATAAAAAAGCTACAAATCGTTCATATGTGGTATCTAAAACACCTTTTCTCCACTCTTCTTCCCAGAAAACAGATGTGTACGATAACATTAGAGAGAATACTGACCAAATCGTTCGAGATCTTTCCGTGTTTTCAATAATATCGCAAGAAAGCACTGCAAACAACGGTTTATGATCACTTGAAGTGTAACCTTCGTATGTTTGAATCGTTAAATCCACACCCGAAACTACCGCATAATCAATTGTGCGCTCCGAACGAAGTGATGTATTAGTATCGGGAACCACTGGGCCCAAAGAACATGTATCCATCCATTCAAGGAGACGATCGGCATTTTCTCCATCGTGCTCCAAGTCAACGTTGAAGTCTCCAATAAACATACAACAGCTGGTCACAAACTGAGACAGATCGTTCCACTGCCATGTCTTACTTGCGGGCGCGTATAAAGCAACCAGTCGAATTGTTTGTTCTAAAGCTAGTTCTATTATGCAGACATTTGGTACTGTACAGGTAACTCTTGTAGCTGATATGCCATTTCGTATCATAACTAGGACTCCACCATGAGCATTTTCACCGGCTTGATAGAAGAGTTTATAGTTTGAGAAAATTGTACCCATTAACGCGAAATCCACATGCCCCACTTCCCCCAACGCGATAATATCAAAGTGGTTGGTTCCTAATAACAAACTGACTTCCCCCCACCTTACATCCAGACCGCGAACATTGAAGCAGAGTATATGTAGAAATGAAAATGACTGATGTACCACATCCTTATGGAATGGTTTCCATTTCAGGAGAAGATCATCAATTGAAGAAGAGGAATGCCACTCTACCAGAAGTTTAGAAAGGAGCTTGAGATCGTTTGGTAAAAGCGAGGGACGAGCACTATCTAAGAAACTAGCTGCTTTTCTATCTAGGAAATAGTAGTCTGAAGTGTATTTAGTCATTGCACGGTTTTCGTGAGATACAATCTGCTTTCTGACAAAGTTTTAATCTGTTCCTGCCAGTATGATTTCCAATTTGTGCTTTGCGCACCTTGTGGATCCAAGAGGGATGTACATATATTCTGTATCGTTGTAGACATCTGCATAGAGAGTTCTTCGAATTTCTTTTCCATATTCTTCACCTTTGTTTCTATTATATCCACCTGTTGTCTTGTTTCATCATACCGGCTTCTCATCTCTTCTTTTATCTCTTCTAGCGACCTACGAGTTGCTACAGCTTCTTCCTCCATTTTATCTACTATGGCATCCATTTTCTTAAGCAGTATTTCGTTTACATTTGCCGGCCTCGTTTGCACTACTGTGGCGTAGGATCGTCCAGCAAATCTAGTACTAGCTGATTGAATATTAGTCGATACGGGGCGAGAAGTCGCATCTTCGACGTTTTTAGACGATACAGTAGCTAGAAGATTACGAGTGAGGGCAGCCCGATAATCTTTCACTACTTGACATTTGGCATCATTTGACACGTGGGCTCCCCCACAGTGTATACATTTAGCCATACCGGAGCACTCATGATCTTTCAGGTTAGCATATTTCTCCCCACAAATCTTGCAAGTTGATTCATTCTTCTGCACGCAGTTTTTTCTAAAATGTCCAATACCGTAACAGTTTGAACATATTAGCACATTTGCCTGTGCAAAATACTCCACTACCCGCAATTTCATATGTGAGATGGAGATTACACCAGCTGCTAGTATATCCTCACGTAGTCTAGAGGACAGAAATTCCAATTTTACTGCTCTTACTGGCTGTTGTGCTTTATTTTTTAATCGGATAACGTTTGCTATATCAGGATATCTTTCTTTCAATTCCTGTACAAAATCGTCCCAGTCTATCTGCAGGGAAACTGATGGGATAACTAAAGCTAGCTGTGGCGGGATCGAAGGGCTACTTACTGTGAACCTACAATCCGCTAGTGTCTTAGGCCAATTACTGCGATTGAACAAAAAGATGAAGGATTCACTATTTTCTACAAATATTAGTATGCGGTGCTCGTTGTTTTCAGATCTTCCTTTCCTGTATGCTACAGTTTTCAGCTCGAAATTCAACTTATCTGCTGCATGTTTGATTAAACCTTCAACCACTATCTTCTCCCGGACCTCTTGAGTGAAAATTACAGAGAAGGGAGCGAATAGATAACGCGATGTGGCGAATCTACAAGCCGCATTGGAGACTCCTTGCTCATTGTCGCCTGATCCAGCTGGTACTCTGATTTCTCTTACGTTTTGTTGTAGATGTATCGGCATAATCTGATCGGTTACATTCGTAGCACGATATTCATTTCTTAGCTGATTAGCTCCCCGAGGTCGTTTGTGAGGCGTATTGTTTGAGTTGAAGACACGAGTTGGTTGTGAGTACTGAGGTCGTAGTTGTACATTAGATTCGGAGATACCACTGGTATCATTACGACCTCTCTTGGTAGTAGCTGATATTGGAGTAGAAGCTCCTGTTGGATTAATCATCAATGAAGAAGGAAGAACTACTACATTAGATGGGGGTTGGTATGATGATAATGCTATTTGATGTTGATTCGTGTTGGTATGCGATGCTGATTGTTGTATTTGTGCGTTAGGCATGTTTATCATAGACGATGTGTGTTGTTGTTGATAATGTTGATTATTCGATGAGAACTGATTGACTATTTGACGATTAGGTAAACACTGTGGATACAAATAAGATTGTGGGTTATTATATACTTGACAATTCCCTGGTGGATTATAATAGACGATTTGTTGCTCATGCGGTATCTCATTATTTGTAGTAGATGGTACATTAGTTAACAATGTGTATGTACGAGGATTTTCCTCCGGTGCATAAATAGGTTGCTGTTGCTCTATTGAATTATTGATTTGCTGTCTTGAAGAAGTCATCTGTCTCCCGAATCCTAAGTCAGTGACTTAGATTCTTGTGAGACAAAAGAAAAAAAAAAGAAAAAAAAGAAGAACGAGAAACAAACGAAAAAATATTATGGAAGAACAAACGCGTCTAACCACTGCAAGAGTAACGCGAGGAATGAGTTATATTTTTTAAACTATTTCAATGAATTAGAAGTTAAATCATACTTACCGCTGCATATGTATAAAGTAAATAAGTACCCCAATAGAAGAATAAATACATTATTTCTCGTTCATTACTTGAAGCTTCACGTATAATAGCAACATAATACATAACAATTGGCATAAATGTTCTTAAAGAATTAAGTATTATATAAAGTAAAACTTGAAGAAGTGATAAACGAATAAATTGAATTTCTCGTTTTCTCTTTGCTTGTCTTTCGACTAGACTACGAGCAGTAACAATCATTAATGGATTTGTTCGACGACCCATATGACGCATATTAATCAATGTTAAAATACTGAAGATAATCATAATAATCAATGCACCAAAAGCAGTTACAATATGATATATAGAAGAAAATATTACATAATCACGTGCACTTGCACATACTGTATCACTAACTGTATTATAACCAATAGCTGAATGAATACTAAATATTAACCAAAATAATAGTGTAAAAATTATAGCCCATCGAGCTGTTTGAAGTGAACTTAATTTATGAAACCATCTATTTGATGATGTAATAATCCATCGATTGATACAAATTAAACAAAGAAAATTTCGTGAAAGAATAAGACTGAGAACATCTAAGTAACTACTTAATTTACAAAGTATATCAATACGTCCAAATACATTATAGTTAGTAGCTACAGCTATAATACGAAATAGACATGGACAATTAAGCATAAGAAGATGAGCAAATGAGAGACAGATAAAATATACTGAACAACTATTTGAACGAAGTTTCGATTGACAAAAAACTATTACATTTAATATATTACCAATCAAACCTATAGTATAAACCCATGGGAGATAATATATAGCTGGTTGAGTTGTAAAACGAGCTATTAATGAAGACATTGTCTTTCTAATCAAACAATTTCTATATATTTCAAATATCAAAAAAGAAAATCTAAATAAAAAGAAGTATTTTAGAGAAAAAGAAAAGAACTACTTAATCTCTCTCTCTCTCTGCTAAAAATATAAGTTTAATGGAAGTTAATCAGTGAAAAAAGAAATTAGATGGAATCAAATTTTTAATTTAATTGTCATGCAATATTTCATACTTTATATGACAAATAATTCTTTTAAATTAAGATAGATTGAAATAAATCTTTTATTTTGAATTAAAGAATTAACTTTCTTATAAAAAAAAATAAAATACTATTGATATGTCATGCAAAATTCTTTGAAAAATTATCGAAAGAAAGATTTTTATCTATCAGCGATAATATGAAATTCTTATCCCGTAGACATACACTTTTGAAATAGTTCATTCTCCAGTATTCACAATCAAACTCATTAGAGTTTCACTAACTCAAAACAAACATATTTTAGTTTTTTTTTTATATGATTCTTCCTTTAATTACATGATTGTTAAATAAATTTCATGTCTTTGTGTTTGAGAATTCCAATTAAGTGAATTAACATGAAAAAAAGTCGCTGGTCTCATAATAACTTCTTGTTCATGTGGTGATACAGAAAATTTTTGTACATCAGTAAGACCTTGTCTTGATGATATTGATAAATATCTTTTAGGTAATTCAATAATAAAAAGAACATTTCCTTTAAAAGCATTAGCTCGTTCTATTGAATGACTTAATGAAGTAAACGAAGAAAAAAATCCACATTGAAAAAATTTCATTGTTTGATATTGTTCAATTTGTTCAATTGTTAATTTTGCTGTACGATAAACAATCATTGGTTGATGAGTTGAATAATATGATAAAGCACAATCAAGAATCATAGCATATGGACCTAATGTATATAATTTACTTGTCCATTTATATGTATCTTGATTAGAATAATTATCATCAGCTAAACGTAAAATATAATTTAAAATTTTATAAAGAAAACTTTCAACTGTATATAATTGAATAATACATGCATATATTTCATCTAGAGAAGAAAATTTTTTTTCTAATAATTTATTTGCCATTTTTTTAGCTAAATCAATTTCATTTGCAATATATCCTTCATCAATAATACCTTGAGCAATTAATTCAATAATAAAATGTTTTGTTTTAATATTTTTTAATTTTTTTATTGTTATTATTTTTTGACGTTGACATTCGAATATAAATAATGAATAATATGAAATATAATTAAATTGTACAGATGATTTTGGTATAATTGGTTCATATAAAAAACGTTCTTCACGTAATATATAACGATATATTTGTCGTTGACGATTACGATCATTTTTATTTATTTGAATATTATTTATAAAATCAATTTCATAATTTTCTAATTCAATTTTTGTTAATTGATTTCTATATGCATTTTCAATTAATTCATTTTCAATTGATGTATAATTTATCCATTGAAATTTTATTTCTTTTGACCATGGATCATCAGCACCATTCCACATCCATTGTATATTTGATGATATCATTATAAAATATATTCTTTTAATAAATAAAATTCAAGTCAATATATTTATTCAGATAGATTGTTAAAGATTAGTTTTATTGATCTTGACTTTTATATGATTTATCTTTATCTATAAGAGGTTTTATCAATGTAAAACAATATTTACAAATGATGTTGGAAAAAGAAAAAAAATGTTTTATGATAATCATCATTTATAATGATTTAAATATTCTATCTGATTATTATACTTTTTATCTGAAGATTTTCAATGTCTATAATGTAACGAAATGAATATCAAATTAGATACTGAGATATCTTCAAACATTGAACTTTAGAAGATGATATGTCTTTCAAATCAAATAAAATTGCTTAAATAAATACTAGATAGAAAAATTAGACAATTCGTGCGTATTTTTCTTCAAGTTAACGTCATTATATATTGATCTAAACTCTAACTTAGTATCTAAACAAATTAATATCATTCTCTTTTAATTTGTGTACAGAAGCATGAATAATATAAAAAAATAAATTGTTATAATTTCGTTGAATGAACTGAAAATTTACGGATGAATAGATGTTTTTCTTTTTTTTTGTATTTAAACATACAGAAGTCACATTATTATAACAAAGTTGTTTTTCTTTTTTAATTAAAAATAAAACCCATAGTATTTGCATACTAAAATGTCAATATCATTATCTAATGTTGGAAGAATAATAAATATTTATTGTGGAATACCAGTTTTTATTACTGGATTATTTGGAGAAATTCTTAATATAATTGTATTTATTAGTCTTCGAACATTTCGACAAAATTCATGTGCATTTTATTTAACAATTATGTCTATTATGAATATTGGTCAATTATTTAGTGGACTTTTTTCACGTATTATGACAACTCTATTTGGTGTTGATGGTACACAAAGTTCATTATTTTATTGTAAATTTCGACCATATCTTTTTCAATTATGTACATCAAGTTCATTAATATGTTTTGCTTTAGCTACATTTGATCAATATTGTGCAACTTGTTTACATCCTTATTGGCAACAATGGTGTAAAATAAAAATAGCTAAACGTTTAGTATTAATAAATATTATTTTTTGGTCTTTACAAGGTATTCCATATTTAATTTTATTTCAACATATTTATTCATCTACAAATCAAATAATTTGTACTAGTACAAATTATATTTTTTCTCAATATCGTTCTTATGTTGTTATATTGATTTTTTTGGGTATTTTACCTATATCTTTAGCTGCTTTATTTGGTTTAATGGCTTATCGTAATGTACGACAATTAGTTCATCGTACAGTACCAATTATTCGACGTGAATTAGATAAACAATTAACTACAATGGTTTTAATACAAGTTATTGTAAATGTTTTTACTTTATTACCACATACTATTGTTAATACTCTTATAACAAGTCCAATTTTTATGAATAATTTAGATATTCAAACAACACTTCAATTTATTATAACTATAACTCTTCTTGTTTACTATACATACTTTGCAGTAAATATTAAATAAAATACAAAATTAATATATTTTTTTTTTGTTATTTTAGAGTTCGTTTTATATATATATATGTGCATCTGAACGATTTCGTAGACAATTAATTTATGTATTATTTAAAATTCATTTTCATCGTTGGAGACGTCCAGTAATAAATATTAATCGTGTTAAACCAGAAATATAAATAACAATGAATATTAATTTGTAATTATTATCCAATTAATGTTGTATTTATGATCTATTTCTCTTTTTGTTCTACATGAAAAAATACATCATGTAAATTAAAAAGTTTTATTTATAGCATTGTTATTCTAATTAGTACATGTTGTTTTTTCATCATATATTTTTAAAACAAATTATATACAAAAGAAAAATTTTCAATAATTAGATGAACTTTTCTGAAATAATTAAAGATCAGTTCAAAGAATGATAAAATATAAAAATAATTTATTTTGATGATATTATTCATTCTTTCGGAATTTGAAGTACTGAATGATGCAATTGTATTCCAAAATAATTCGATTACTTTATACTTTCATCAGCATCTTCCAAGGATTCATTGAGTACTTATGAATTCTATTGAGATTTACTGGAATCTACTGAAGTGAGGATGGATGAGCTTGGGCACTATAAGCAAGACTGTAGTATATTCCACTTAATATTTATAGTCTATTATAATTATTATAGATTTTTATGATTATTTATTAATCGTAACAAGTCTCTACAAATTGTTTTATACGTGCTTATAGACGCGTATAGTAGTTTATGAATTTAACTTTCATCTGTGCCCTTCCAAAGGAATGCCCTTGTGCTATCCCTGTGAAGAAATATAAGCATAGGCCAAAAACTAAATTTTAAAATTTTAAAGTTTTGATGAAAATATCAACGATACATGACGTATGTATGAAATATAAAATGTAAAAGAAATTTCAACAATTGGCTGAGTCATGGATCTGGTAGGGTTAAGATGTCTGTCACGTCCATGAGTGCAAAATTCCTACACTTAATACTTCAATATTTCTTTTAAATTCGATTTCATAAGTGGAACTATAGGATTTATACGAAAAAGGAATCTTCTCTTTCAGAAACTATAAATTCATTAGACAAAAGGAAAAGAATTAATAAAACTTAAGCATAAAGAAAAATCTTCGATCACAACAATAAAACTTAAAATTTATTTTGTTGATATAAAGTAATACTAAAAAAGGTCTCATAATCCAGTTTTTAACAATTGATAATATTTATTTTGTTTGTTTAATTTTTTTTCAGTAGACCTTCATATTTCAAATGCAATTCAATTTCAATATAATTCTATATTTTAATCTACATACAGACACTTATTTATTATTCTAAAGATTGAGTTATGTGTCGCATTGAATAAGAAGCCAAAATAGAAGCTCTTCTTTCAATTTAATTATTTTTTTTTTTATTGCTTTATATTAAAAAGAAAGCAAAGTTAAAATGACCCGCAACGAATTATTTATATGGTAGATATCTGATTGATTTTCGAAGAATATTATTACAATACACTAATGTTCAAGTTTATTTAACATCCTTGAGTTTAATCACAAACTTTGCATTGTACATACAAAAATTATAAAATCTAAGTTTTGTCAGTTAGATTTTAAGAAAATGTGAAAGGATGAATAATATTATCAGCTCACTTTCGCTTATATAGCGAGTTTTTATTTTTATAACATTCATGACTTTGTATTAAATATAACAAATAAAAATATATTAATATTCAACTTTTTTTATTAGAAAATCTATTTGATGAAATCTGAGTGGCTCACATCTAGCTGTAAGAAGCCTTTATGTAGCATAAATTTTCTCATTGTATACAAACTTATAAAATATCTCTTTGTTTATTTAGTTTCTCTCTTCTAGCTGTAATATACAATACGATACATCAGTGAAGTCAAAAATAAACTTTCATTTGCCTATTGAATACAACAGTGCACATCCGAATTGTAACATTACAATGAAAATCAAGCCAATACTCGTAAAAATAAGACAAGATAAGCATCCGCATCCAGTACCCTTAACTACATGTGCAGATTCGCCCAATATTTTATGTGATGGTTTACGATTGGCTCCATCTGTCGATAAAGTTTCTCATCAAGTGCGTAAATCATCATTTCATTTTTTGCTTTTCTTTTTACCAGTCATTTGAGTCTAGTATCATCATTAATTGAAAAAAAAAGATAAGAAATCTTCGTTTTTCATCCATATAACTAATCGATCACCAAAAAATAATATTCATCCACCGAATAATTAGGCTGCTAATTCTCACTACATTTTATTCTTGGTCATATTCTTAAAATCATTGATTATTTCTATTTTCTCTTTATTTAAATAGATGCCAACTGTTTTGGCTACACGTTATCATCAAGATAAATTCCAAACTGCCGTGATGAAAGTAGAGAAGGAGGATAGACGACATAAGAAATATAGAAAAGATAAACCTATCCTTCACAAGAATGTAATTGCAACAGTTCAAGATAAATCAGCCAAACAAATTGTTAGCCAAAAGTTTGATGAATCAGTAAACAATCAAATGCATACCGACAATGCCATCGAAGTTACTTCAGATTCTCAGTCATCAATACAGGTAAAATATGATAATAAGGAGCATGTTCATTTTTAAGATCTATACAGTTAATTACTCTATTATTGAAGATTTGGCAATTGTTTAATTTTCGTTCTATGAACAAGTTCGTATTGGAAATATATAGATCTTCATTCAATTTTAGGAATGATCTAAAGTTCTAGCTTCACACAAAATTCAACAAAGAGTCTTAATGAAGTAGTTCTCCAGACTGATAGACCAATCATTGTAATAAAAATATGACGTTTTCTATAAATGATTTTTATGTATATTTTCTACACTTTTCCCCTTTGATCAATAGGTAACTTATTTTGAAATCATACAAAAGCTAATATTAAGAAATAGATTTTAAGCATAAGCTTATGCATATTGCCCGGTAGTCGTCTTTTCTTTAACATTTCATACAGTAATAGATATTGAAGCCTTAGAAAACAGAATAGAGATTGATTACAAGTCAGAAGATAAAGTGAAAGAGCTTTGAGAATGTATTTTAGAAGAATAATGATTGATCAACAAGTATTTTTTGATAATAAATTAAGATACTTATAATAAAAGGGCGTGTACTGTAAGTTAAATTGATTAGTCATATTCTGGTCAAATAATCATTCTTACCGAGAAATTAACGAATTTAAAATATGAGATCCTGTTACCTTGCCTAGAGAGAGATATTTAAATTTAAAAATATGTGAAATGTAGGTATAAAAATGATTTAGAGAAGATTTTCTTCACTATTATAAGGGCAGAATCTAACGTTGTTTGGAGTAATTACGAGATTTGTAGAAATCCTGTTTTATATGACTCGAACAATATCATGTTTTGTCCTTATAATAGTGCAGAAAACTTTCTTTGATTCATTTTTATACTTAAATTTCACATACCTTAAAATTTAGATGTCTCCCTCTAAGTAAGTTAACAACAGCTCATAGTTTAAATTCGTTAGTTTACGGTGAGAGTTCATTTTTTGATTCTATGATAATACTGAAACTAAAATGAAACTATTTATCCCTTTTCTCTTGTTTATATTCATCTTTTGAATTAATTCAGACAATTGACTCACAACCAGATAAAGTGGATTTTCAAGATATCCATCATCAAACATCGAACAGAAATAAAAGGATTCGGCAAATAATTATTTTATATTTTCTCTTATCAAGTTTTAAAAATGTTCAATTAGGCATTTAAAACACATTCGTTGCCAATATGCGCCTGTCTGCTTAATTCTGTCTCCACTTGCTCTTCTTATTCTTGGGGTGGGAATTGCTGCAATGATTATCGCCTTGATCAACATCCCTAAAACGACAATAACAACAACAATAACACCGATGACAACAACAACAATAACATTGACAACAACAACAACAATAACATCGACAACAGCAACAACAACATCAACAACAACAACATCAACAACAACAACGATAACAACATCGACAACAACAACAATAACATCGACAACAACAACAACAACATCAACAGCAACAACGATAACAACATCGACAACAACAACTACAGTTACTACTTCGACAAGTGGTATGTAGTAGACTAAATTATTCATATTCTATCTAAAGACGTTGTTTTGAAAATCTTGCTTGACTGTATACTTAAACCTATTGATGTGGAAGATACTGTTACGTAATTTAGGACTCTGAAATGATAAAGAAAAGTTTTTAGATAGCTATTCCATTGCTGAAGTACTAGATGTGCATAGAAATAATCAATTAGAAAATTGATGGAAGATAGGCGAAACAAATGTTAAATTTTTTTTTCTTTTGGATGAACATGAATCAAATGAATAATTACGTCCAGACCTTTACTCTTAAATATGATTTGTATAGCTAAACAGTTGAACACTGTAATTTAGAGTGAGCAGACATCAGCACATCTGTTGTATACATTTATTTTGAGCTTTAAGTTTACTTTGAGAATGCAAGGGTCATTTTGAAATGTTTTTGTTTTAGAATTTTTGCCTTATTTGAGAAGTATAATAGATTATCTCAACTTGGCATGATCAACAAAGGTCTAAGTTTTCGAATATCATGTCTAATACCAGTATAATGTGTGGAATACTCTATATAGAACTATCCATGTCGAGTCATCCAATAAAACATAATAAGTCAAAAATCAACTAAAAACAAGTATATTTTCCGAGCTGTCTCTTTTTTTTTTGTTAAACTTATATTCACTCGAAATTCGGTCAATATGAAATTCGTCTGAATAGAATCTATTACATAATAAATAAGCCTATGCTCTATCTTGTAGGATGTGGATCAACATGCCAAAACACACTTCTGCTTAGTGACACAAATACTGCTACAGTTCAAACATTGGTTAATAGTTTACAATCTGCAGGTTTAACAGTTAACTATATATCTGGTGGTATAACAACTTATACTGGTTCTCCAGCTGCATCTTCTTATGGTTTAATAATTTTAATCACTGGTAATCTTATTGGAACAGATATGCCAACTAGTGGACAACAATCAATTGTAAATACTCAGCAAAATAATGGTACTGGCGTAATAATAACAGAATGGGGAGCATATCAGGTTTTGTCTGGAAGATGGACTACACTATCTCCACTTTTTTTAGCATCACGTGTAACAGGTGTCACTGGAATTATGTCATACACTTTAGTTAATAGTGGACATCCAATATGGAATGGTTTAGCAGCTTCTTTTACGACATCTGTATCCTTTCAATATAGTACATTAGGTACACCTCACAATGGAAGCATAATCGTAGCAAACTGTACAGTGTGTGGTACAGCTGCAGTAATGGTTCGTCCTTCATCAGGAACTGCTGGTCGTATAGTACAGTTAGCTCATGCTGGTCATTACAGCACCAGTGGATTTAATTGGGGAAATGATGCAAATGTTGTAACCATGATGATCAATGCAGTTAAATGGGCAGCTCAAATTATTTAACATTTCATGCTTGCTTTTAATTAATGTATCTTGAACTATTATTTGTCTTTTGCTGTTTATCACGATGAATTGTATAATCGAAAATTTAATCTTATAATTTTATTTATATATATATATGTGCGGAGAGAGTTTGAAAATTTTTTTGTATGATCAGAGATGACCAAAAGCAATGCATATTGAAGATGTGGAATGAAGAAAGTTAATGGATTTTTTCGTATCAAAGCGAGTACTTATTTTTTTAATGGTCTAAAATTTAAGATAATATTGTTGCTTCCGACTGACTTTTCTAACAAGAAGTTGGTATTCGAAAAGCTTCATAAATGAATAGATACCTATAGAGAATATTTTGTGAAGAGAAAATTATTGCAGGAAAAGGACAGAATTTCTATTTTCTTTTGTAAGCTTGCCTACTTAGATAGAGAAGTCGAAAAATTAGCGCAAATTACTCAGCTTTTTTTTAGTTAATGTCTATTTTGATAAGATTTTTAATAAAAACAGCAGTTTTCAATAGCATTTTCTCATTGATTCTAGTATTATAGGAAGATTTTTCGCAAAGAATGCACAAAATCATCGATGAAAACTGTATTTTTTGTTCAAAAACCTTATCAAAATCGACTTCGGCGAAAAAACTGAGTAGTTTGCTCTATTTATTCATAAAACTAGTCCTTTTTCAAGATTTCTGACTGTCTGGATTCCGTGAAGTATCGTCGTACGAAACTTTCGTTATTTATCGATGATTTATTGTAAAATCATCGAGTTATTCTCAGTTGAAATTTCATACTGTCGAAAGGCAGCTATGTTTGTAGTGGTTGTTGAAAAATGAAGTTCTTATCTAAATAAAATTTTTTTTTTTCACCAATATTGAACAAATAGACGAAAAGAGATTTCTGGACTACACTCGTACATAACTTTTCAAAATATAATAACATATACGCAAATTTTGAAGATTTCAAAAATTTTCTTCTATAATTTGATGATGAAATATAATTTGACAATTAATTTAGGATCTAGATGTTCATGTAATTGTTATCTTGATTAGGCTTGTACATAGGACACTACAAAAGTTTTTTCATCCGGCTCTTCTAAAAGTTTTGAAGTGTTTAGAAGAGTCGGATGAAAAAACTTTTGTAGTGCCCTATGTATTATGAAATATTTTTTTTAAAAAAGAATTTTCTTAGTATTAATTTATATATTCCAAATTCAACAAAATCTACATATTACATAATTAAAAAATATTACTTAATAAAATAAGTCATCATCATCTCCATTATATATTTATTCTTCTTTATGAAAACAATTGATTTGTAGCGCCCTCTATTATCACTTTATTTGATTTTCTCAACTTTTTTGTCCAATTATAAACTTATATTCTCATCAAAAAGAAAAATTTCAATCACTTCTAATCTAGATTTTCTTTTAAAAAAAAAACGATGTTAATTCCACGTTTTTCATTATCTCAAACATCAACACATCTATTAATAACAATTCGATGTCCATATGTTAAATTTTCATCAGTAAATGATGATAATAATGGCATTGAAGTTGATTTATCTACATCTAATGAATTTTATTTTGCTTGTAAACCATATTATCTTCATTTATATTTACCTGGTCGTGTTATTGATAAAGATATACCTGAATATAAATATGATATTAATACATCATCATTTATATTTACATATGAAAAAGAAAATCCGAATGAAGATTTTCAAGATCTTGATATGATAACGAAATTACTTAATAAAGAAAATAAAATTTCAACAAATACAATTGAAGAAATTAATCAAGTATTAAATAATGAAGAAGATAATGATGATGATGAAGATGAACCATTATGGAATCAAATGAGACAACTTGAAATTAATGGTTAAATTTTTAAAAAAAAAATTTTAATTTTTCTTTTTTATTATTATTATTTTTCTTTTAGATCAACCAAAAGATGATTTAATTTCATCATATTCATATGGTTTTAATCATCAATATAAAGGAATATTATCAAATTTTGATTCAGAATATTCTTTAATTTTTGATAATCAAACACCTGATACATTATCAACATCATCAATTCGTTCCTATCGTTTAAATAAAGAACAATTAGATTTTAATTTAGAACATTATTTAATTGATAAATATGAATTAAATGATGATTTATTATTTGATTATAAATTTATTCTAAATAATCAATTAAATGATCAAGATCGAGATGATTTAAAAAATCTTAAATATAAACAATTTTTAATTGATGATCAAATACCAATTTATTTAGGACTTATTGATTTACTTTATGCATTTGCTTATGATCAACGTATTACACAGTAAATATAAAAAATTTTATATCTAATATATAAAAATTTTTTTTTTTCTATAGAGGTGAACCATGTTGTGAATCTCCATGGAATATTCATAAATTATCATCAACACTTTCATGGTTTGATTCATTTACTGATCTTCCATCAGTTTTAATTTCATGTTGTCGTCGAACATTAATTTATCCACTTATTCGTTCATTTAAATTAGCAAAAAAATGTCTATTTGATGTTATTAATATATTTTCAATGGGAAAATGTGTAATACTTCAATGTTTACTTCAAATGAGACGTTTATTTCTTGATGAAGAACATCGTTATTTATTAAATACACTTTATTTAAATGATTATTGTTTATGGATACAAACAGAATGTCATACAAAATGGTTAAATTCATTAATAGATGCAATCAAACATATGATTAAATATGAACTTGATGAAAATAATTTAGGATTAAATTTTCAAGAAAAAATTTTTTCATGGAAAGTTACAGTACATGATGCTAGTGATAGTGATGATGATGATTGTTTATCATCATCATCAGCATCAGATGATAAAGAGAATTGTTAAAGTTTAATAAAAGTTTTCTAAAAAATATCTAAAGATTTATTGATTCTTCAAAATAACGATAAGTAAAATGCATTATAAATAGCATATAACTAGGTTCAATTTATTTCATAAAAAATATAAAATATCTTGACACATTATATTCAGGTTTGTTTTGAAACAAAATCTGCGGTTTTCATAAGCCATAAAATGAAAAACTTTCACAATAAAATTATGCTTTGTTCATATGTGTTAATGCACTCTTGACAATACTTTAACTGAAAGGGGTCATAGAATTCTTGTGTTGTTTAAAAAAAGTGAGATTTCTGTATTTCAATAAACGGTGATAGATTTAAATATAGCACTTATAAATTCCGTTTCTAATAATAAAAACTTAGTGTATTCATGTATTATTTAAAAAAAATTTTGCTGACAGAGTTAATCAAGTCAGATCTATTTTTCATTTGAGATAACTAATTTACACATATAAACATGTCTCAATCCATCAAACGAACACTACTATAGAGTAATAGCTGCACTAAGATAAAAAAAAAGGTAGAATTTTTCATATTAACATTTGTGAACAAGGTTTATTGACACATAAATGTTTTCACAGTTATATGACCGCAATCGCTGACACGAGCTTGAGAACAGAATGTATTTTTTCTGATATTTTATTATGAAAGCATAAACGAGAAAGTACTAGTTTTTGAGATTTTGTGATGAGTGACTCAAAAATAGACGAGACAAATGAGCTAAAAATTTTAAGGTGGAAAACCTATTGAGTGAATCGATGCTATCTTCAAATGTCTAAACAAAATCTTTATATGAATAAGAAAATTTACTCAATGAACTTTGAGGCTATTATTCTGTGATGGAAATATCAGTGAATGTGTAACACTGAGATTCCAATAATAGTTGAAAACTAAAAAACTCATATTTCCTCATGATTACAATCATGAAAATCGTTAAAGATAAGCAAAATAGACTAGTTTTAGTAACTTAAGAAAATTTTCAAAATGAAGAAAAGATCGGTAAAAATCGATGAAGACCGGAGCTGACTGGTTCCAAGTCTGAAGTAGATATACAAAACAGTTTCTCAGAATGTCTACAAAAAATAATAAAATGGTACAAGAAATTGTTTTTTCCTTTATTTGATATTACTGTGCAGAACTCTTAAGTCATCTATAACTTGCTCGAGAACTCATTGAAAAATATGGATCAACGTGGCCATAGACAAAAGTTCGTTATTTCATCGCTTTTATTCCCGGAAATAATGTCAAGAAACACTGTTTTGTCTGCAGTCATACAGTCAAGCGAGAAAAAAAAACGGAGTGTTACAAGGTTTTATTGCTTCGATTGTGATGTTCCACTCTGTAAATCCCATCTGTTTCTAAGAATAACACACTTTAAAAGCTTTTTGAAATTTATATTTTTGATGAATCTGACAAAAATAAATCATTTTTAAAAAGTTAAAAATTTGTAATTTTTTCTCAAAATAAACCGGTCCATAAAGGATTAAAATAAAAATTTAACGTTCTAATGCTAATACTTTTCACAATAAACTGGTAGAAAAATATTACAATGTGAGTTGATCGCCAACATTAACGGCCATTTACGGAATCATACGATAAAAAACGATGCACATATATCGTACTATTTACAGCTGACGTTTACGATAATATTCGAGAATCGTTTACGGCCCGGCGTGATAGACCTGAGATTCTCTTAAGAGGAAAGCTATTCGATCAATTTAGATCAGAAAGTGTTTCGAGTCCATAGTGTGACTCTCGTTATATTCAAATAATAGCAAAATAATGAATATCTTTATTTTGATTGAGTCGCATTCGAACTATACCTATTGTTCCATCAATCCATACAAAATGCCTCCCTTCATTTTTGTTGCGCCATGTTTCATCATGCCAAAAACCTTAGAGCTCTTGTTACGCATTTCATCGGTAGCAACAAAGCAGCACGTATGTGCAACCATAAATGAGGGAATACCGAGCGATACAACGCCACAGAGATATTGTTGTCTGAATAAGATTCGTGTGAGCAGAATAGAATGAATATGAAATGTAAAAAAAATCTTTATGTTGATATTACTCTTCTGTTAAACTGAACTCATCGAATAGTCTCTTGTTGTTGTTGTTGTTCGGTTAGAATAATTAATGAACAGCCAGAGTTTGATAGGTTGTGCGACAAACGATGAATAGAAATATTGTTTGTCATAGTGTTTGTGCTAATTGTAGATGAGATTTATGACGATTTCGATCATCAATTTCGAAGTCCTTTCGACAGCAAATAACTACTCACAACTGAAAATGTGCTATGGCACATTCAATAAGAAAAATACCTAAAAGAGAACGTAAAAATGTATGATCCAATCTACATATGTTCTTAAATGTGTAGCTTCTGATCATAAGAATTTATGAATCGACCTTTCGTAAATTTGTAGAGCTGGAATTGGCAGATGTAATTCACTCCTGAAAGTTTAAAATTAATCCTATCTTTATAGAACAATAGAATATTCTTTCAAAGGGGACCATGGGTCACTAGTTATCAATGAAATGAATCTTAACAATTTTATATGAACAGATGCCCTGAATATGCCTCTTATCAACGGTGAAAACCGCAGTTTTCAATCTTATACTTATCAAAAGTTATTTAAAAAAATACCCATCCACCTTGCATTAGTTAATATATATCGACTGTATATATTCGATATTACTACACCTATGGAATTTCATAAACAAGTGAAGTGACAATAAATAATCCTTATCTGTGTGCATTTATACTTCCTCTTTTAATTTAAATATATAATTTTGAACTCATACTCAAAATAATTCAGTTTTAGTTGCTGTCAGAATCTTTCTAACTTTATTCTTCAATCAATAATTTGCTTTCTTTTTTTCTTTTCTTCTTTACGACCAATGCAGTCGACGTTTTTTCATTCATTCTTATTTTATTTTGCGAGTAGTTGTCGGTCTATGCATTCTCCTTTTCCTTTTTTTTTTCTTCGCTTCAGGTAGGTATCTGCTCAGAAAAAAAATGCAACAAGCCATTCTTTTCTGTACTTTACTTCTTTTTTTTTACTCTCTACCTAGTAAATATACTTATTTTTAGTTGCAATGTTTTGTCATTAAATTTTGTCTCTTATCATGTTTGTTACCGAAGGAGAAGAAAAATTGGATGTTTTCAACCGTGACTATCTTTTTCTTTATTCATCGCATACACAGCTCAACGTTGTATATTTTTCTTTTTTGTTTTCTTACAATGTGCATTACTAAATAAACGTCGTTATTCAACATGTGCGTCATATTTTATAATAATTATGTATGCTTGCTACTCGCGCCATTGCTCGTTGTATTTTATTCTTCAGTAATGTTATTACTTGATTTCTACAGTAAATGTAATACAAGTCAGAAAATTGGAAAGATTTTGGTGATGTAATAGTAAATCACTGAGCAATCCTGCTTTTCAAGCATATCGCTTGATTATTTATATGAATTTGTATTCACATATGAACGAGAGTCAGAGATCATGACGATGCAGATTCTCATGTTGGAATATATTTTCTTAATTTATATCTTATTCTACAAGGTTTAGTCATTAGGTTAGTCTTCTTTTAATAAGACTTTTTTTCCAATCTTGTTCAGTAAGAATAATGTACCGATAATAACGAATAACCAATATTGATTAAGACGTAAGATATTTATTTTTTGTTTGATGTCTCTAGATCTACTATATTCAAATTATTATTTTGCAATAGTAAACTTTACACTATTACAATTTTTGAAATCAATCAAAAATGGGCAAGGCCACTTTTCTCAGCCTTCTATTTGGTAAGTATAAACTATACAAGAAAGTTTCATACTCAAAAATGTTCATATTTTATAAATCTGAATGAGTCTTATTTTGTTTATTTCAGTTCTAACTACGATCATAGTTGTGACAACAGCGTTCGTTCATCCATTACCTTTCATACCATCTAGTAAGTTTTTTAGTAGATTTGCTCTTTTTTCATAAATTTAATTTTTAGTGATCCAGAAAATTGCGCCACCAATATTAAAAGAGAAAGATTCATCTTCATCGGAGGGAAATAGTGATAATTATCATGACATAGGCAATGATTTATTTGAGTCTGTGGATGACAAAAAACAAATGCTCTGCAATGTTATCGTTCGAGCCACACATGATCTGTATGTTTATCAAAGAAAATCAATGGATGAAATCACCACTTACTTAGACACAGACTGTAAAAATCTTGGAAATGAAGAACTCATAGAACAGGTTAGTTGGTTTCGTTTTTTTTTTGGTTAAAAGAAGATACAAAGTCGTGCCTGAAGAATATCGCCTAAGTTTTCTTTTTTTTAGTGTCGTGAAATAGTGACTGAACATGGTTTCAAGATTTACGAGCATGTAAAAAATGGAACGGTATGTTCTGCTCAGTATTGTTTGTTATATATTCTTCATATTGATTACAGGAAATGTCTCAAATCTGCAAGAAGATAGAAGAATTTAATGAAATGGATCTTGACGAAGACAGAACAGATGAGGTAAGATTGTCATGTTTTTTTTTCCTTCGTCACTTGATCAAATATATTTTCGGCATTAGTGTTCACGCGAAGGTAAAAACAAATGTAAATGTTGCAGAATGCAAGTAGAAAAGCGAAAATTGCGTCTTCGTTTCATTGTAAAACTAATGGCTAAAAAGCGTATGTGCATGTGTAAAAAATCTCGCCAACCATATCGTTGTCGTCAATGGATTCTACGAAAGGAACGATGTGCATTAAAGAGAATCGAGAAGATCTGTCCTCATGCCATTTGTAAACATCTGGGCTACTGTGAGACATCGCCTGAAGGTAATGGTGCAAGCGAATTGTTGGTGAAATCAAAGATCGACACTGCTATTGGCTCGCCTTCATTATCGTTTGAGTTACTTAAACAACAACTAGAAACTCATTGGACTAATAATGTTTGTGGCGAATTTAAACAATTACAAGCACTTTGTGTTCACGTCGGTGCTTCAACCGATAGTCATCACTATACGAAAATCTACATGGCCATGCTCCACAATGACACCAAATGGATCGACAATGATCTTCGTGGGGAATTGCAATTAGTAAAAGTTGGGGTCAACGCTGATTTATGTAGCACATGCAAAAATGTCATTCAATCATCTATAAACTTTTATCTGCAGAACCTGGTAAACTAATGCTGTTCAAAAGTAAATATATAATCTACTAATTTGTCTTTAGGAAATGGTTCGTAATGCTCTCAACAGCACTTGTGAACAATTTCCAGCCAAAGAGACATGCGAAGAGTTCATTCAAAAGCAGTTCGATATGATCAAAACCTACTTAAATTCATTGAAACCGGATACATTTTGTTCATTAGCACATCTCTGCCCTTCCTCATCATTGATTGTTCTTCCTCCCATCAAGGATAATGGACAATGTGTTCCATGTGTTCAACGTCTTCAACCACGCAAAGATGCAGCTATCCAAGCAGTTAATCGACTTTCAACCTACTTTACGAATTTATGTGCAACATTGAACAATCCAGAGTGTCAACAATTCGTTTCTGAAGCAGTCATTGATGCCCACTCATTCATTAATGAGTTTGATGTTCAGAGTGCTTGTATGGCAATGGGCTTTTGTGAACAGAATGCTACTCATTATCTAGATGATTATGAGCACGCTTTCGTCGAGGAGATTGGCAAGGTATGCTCTACGTTAGGCACATTTGAAGCACTTTGTCAACAAGTAGTCAAGGGTAATAGCAAGCAAGTGCAAACAATCAGTTTCAATGCCACCAATATTAACGATTTTTTGATGCGTTGTGAGGAGACGACAGATGAGGAGAATGCTGTAGCTGCTACGACAACTGGTAAGTGTTGCTTACATAATTACAAGATTATATACATGGGTATCTATTTCTTTTGATAGATCAATGCTCTCAGAATCAAGATAAATGCCAATGTTGTATTAGTCGAGTGATTCAAAAAAAGAAATGCTTTAGAAAACGTGTGGCCATATATGTTTGGCATATGACTCAGTTATGTAAACGTTGTCCAGTACAAAAAAAGTGTGAACGTTATTGGGAAGAGAAGAAAGCATGTTGGGATGCCAAAATTGCCAGAATTTGTCCAAAGAAAGTATGCACTCGCATGGGTTATTGCAGAAAAACAGAAAATTCGTCAATATGCGGTTTCACTGGTTTTTTCAAACAAGCTTGTGAACATGCATTCAATATTGGCAAGCAATTATTCGGAGGAAAACACGAGCATCCATTTGCAGTGCTCGAAAGTCATGTACCTGTTGAACCAAAAAATGAAAATGAGAAGCAGGTATAGTACTATTCTTCATTAGATACACGATAAATTTCATTCTTGTTTCTCATATTTTTCTAGGCTGCAATTAAGAAGTTGTAAAATTGCTTAAATTTTGGTAAATACATTTGAGATTTGTTTGAAAAAACAACATTATCCTCTTCTCTTTTTGTTACAGATGCCAGTTCATATGGCAAAAAATATAGACTCTCCTACTAATTGCTTTTCTTTTTTTGCTATGTACAAAGTGCTTTTTCCATTACTCTTTTTTTTCGTATTCTAACTATCGTAATATTCTAGCGTAGTCTTTCTTCTTTCATATTCTATATATGGGTTTATTTAATCACGCGAACTACATAATATCTAAAATTCAATGATCCGGTGTTTCTGAAACAGTGTGACTGTCCTCTCTCTGTTAGTAATCTCATTTTTTTGTGCCATTTTTTCTTTTTCTTCTGCTTATATTCAATAAAAAAAAATGCTCTTATAAAATAAGTAAAAACATCTATGAAGAGTTGTATTGATTAGGATGAGAAAAACGATAACAGCGAACAATTCGCGCCGTATCTGAAAAAGAAACGTATGCATTTTTTGTTTTAAAATGGACAAATTTCTATGTAATTGATGTACGACATGACAAACAATGTCAAGTTTTAGTATACGATAACTTCCTTTTTTTTTATTTCATCAATTAATAAATGATTAGTTTTAAGTTTGATCAAGGACATTGCAATCAGATCTGTTTGATGATTATTCATAGTTGTTAATAAATTACATGAAAATTTTTACACATCATATTAACGATTTTTGATGTGTAGTTGGCAGTGTCGTCTTGTTGATATACAAAACTATCGTCTAGTAGCCGTTTACTTTCCAATTGTGCATGTAGAATAACATCGTCAATATAATTCTTGTGCGATAATGGTTCACCGGGTTTTAAGTATAATTGACAAAAAAAAGCCATTTTTTTCATAAGGATTCAAAGTGTATATACGTTTATTTTGACGATTAAAAACGCTATTTAACGATAACTATTTTTATCAATCTATGTGTTTGACTATTGTATTTTATCTAACACGAAAGATTAGATAAAAAACGATCGTACAACTAGAACAGGAATTAAATCAGTATCTTTCAATCACCACTTAGATATTTTATCAGTTGAGACAGTTCAATATGATGTCAAACTCAAATCACTTCATTTACATCGTTGAAAGTCTTTGCAACTCATATACTACGAAATAATAGGATAAAAACTTCTGTTTTTATTGAATGTATGAATCTTCGCTAGCAGCCACACATTACCAACGATTACGTCAACTATTTATTCCATTTAAAAAAGAATACCAAATCAGCATTACTTAAGAAGAAGTAATCATCAGTAGGTGCAATATACTGAGAATAGGAAGGAGGATTCAATTCGAAAAAAATAATTCATTTTTTCTTTAATATTTCTTTAGAATAACACGATGTAGCCACTTAATACAGAGAAGATTAGCATGGTTTCTTTCCGTTTAGGACCATTACAGTCTTTGGGATATCGATTGCTCATAAAAAAAGAATGCCATGTCGTGATTGATTAAACCCCTTGTGTATCAAATACAAATCTCATGTTAAAATTTTCAGATCCAAAAATCGCAAAGTAAAGAAAGATAAATGAGAAAAAAATGAAAACTCCTGTTTTTTACGTGTAAGTTGTAGTCAGATCTTGTGAAAACGAAGTACTATACTATTATCTTTCTATGTCTTGATATAAACATAGAAACAATTTCGATTGTACAATTAATTTTTCATTTTCTGTATGTATCTCACCATGTGTTCTCATCTCCATTTCATCTGAAGATGTATATCCAGAAGTTTCGGTATATGAATTAAATTTGCATTTATTTGTGAAAAAATAATATTGTCTTATTCATCAGTGATAATAGCATTTTGAAAGATCTTATTGAATGTGAAACACATATACTCTATGATGGCATAATCATAATTAAACAATGCAGAGAATCACGATTTGAGAGATACTTTCTTCAGTTAATCAACAATAGGTCTTACACGTTTGTCTATCTCTAATAATTCATTCAAGTCATTAGCTAATTTTATTTTGGCATCGATGGGAACATCAGTCATATTCAAATCGTGAGAATTAAAATCAAGAGAATTTATATTGAACAATCTTGGTATAGCTGTATTCTTATTGATTAACTACAAAGCAATACATTGTATATCAATAGAAGTAGATGCATCTCTTCTATAACTCTTATGATTCTTTTCTACTTAATACTTATATGAAATGAAGTTGCATAAGAAAAACTTACTTGCTAAAAAAGTATACCCGACGAATTCAGTTCCCAAAAATTGAAATTTAACATTTGATTCAATGCATGAAAAACACGACTAATGAAGTGCAATAAATCGAGAGTAATTGGATGTTGTGTATTGTTTGCAAAACGAATCGAATATATTTTTTTAAATAAGATAAGGCATAAATTGAGTTTTCCTTTGTTTAATCGCCACGCTGTTAGATCAGTTGGAAATTGATAACCAACAGGAAAAGTACAAGGCATAGAACATATCAAACTTTGACCATTCTTGTTGCGTACAATGAGTATTGGTGACTGATGAACACCGAGCCACCAATCACTCTGAAATTGACACAAATGCTCATGAATATCAACAGTCTCATATTGAAATTTCCTTGGATGAGAAGTGTCTCGTAGAGTATGAGGGTACAATCAATTACATTTATCATTCAATTTAACGATGAAATTATATTGATGAACAAGGACGATAGAATAAATATTTGGAAATCGGCATGCAAATGAAAGAATATCTGGCAATGACTCAATACTGAAATACATCGTTTCTATTGTATTTACGATATTTGGTTCATATTCAATGAGTCACTTTAGTGATACGTCTTTTGGAAGAGACCAATGACGAGCATATTTAAGCGATATTAAATTGAATCGTTGATTCAAACCATAGAATACTTGAAGAACATCGAATGAGTTCAGGTAAGAAATAATGGAGAATAAGAGTTCATTATGTAATACTTCAAGACAACAGTTTACTAATGACACCTGTTGCAGAATATTATTATGAAGTTGATGTTCGTTACTGATCCTAATATTCATAAAAAGTATATAGCTTGTTATAATGTCATGGTTACTTATTGTGTGTAGCATGTTTTATTTTTTTCTTTTCTTCTGTAGAACAGAAAGAGCACATGTATTTTTATTGAAATACCTTTAGTAAAAACCAGTTGATCAACATAGATGAATATAAAATCTAAGATCGATGATAACATAAGTACTGATCAGAATGAGCATATAGATCAATATTTATGAGGCAATAGGTATGATTAATCATGAATGAGAGCGATTTATTCAAGAATGTATTTAATTTTCTACAGGAAATTCTAGGACATGAGGTTATCAAGATTCATAATTTCCTTAATATTCGAGAGTTATTGCGCGATAGGGACAATCAATTCTGCTCAATTGAATACCATGGTTTTCAATGAAAGTTTACCATTATGTAAGCTCAAGTAAGATATGAGAACATCTACAATTTTAGCTTCTAAAACTATTCTGTGTATATTTCGTCGTTATTCAACAATAATGTTTTTAATTATAAAGTTTTGTGAATATACACTACCTTAGATATCTTACATACCGATACACTGAAAACCATTTTTCGATATATTAAGCAATATGCTTTCGCTTTGGAAATAAGTAGACTATCTGTAAAATACACGAACATACCTTAAACATACTTGAAAATCTACGAACACTAGACTTACGAAAAAAAACACTCATTTCAATTTATCATACCATTCTATCGAAATTTTTTCTATCGCACTTGCTTAACATTACTCCAACGAATTAAATATTCCATTTCTTTAATCCGTATTCACAAGCACATTAAATCACAAATTGTATAATTTCGACTAGAAGTGATTGCTAAAAAGAAAAATTTGAGGGCAGAAGATTGAATTTGTCTTCAAGAAATAGGGTTAGTCTATTTTTCGATTCTATACAAATATAATATGAAAATATCACTTGATGATGTCCTAGCAAGATTTGAAAGATTATAGAATTTTTACTCTATTAAAACCTTTTGAAATCAAAATAGTGTAGCTGTTAATATGATTGTGATATTGATTGGATTCTATTTAACAATTAATAGTGATGAAACATGATACACTTTTGATTCTATTTTCTCGTTTTGTTTGTTAATATATGTTGCTTTCTTTCTTTTTGGATTTCTTTGTCGTGTGCTGCATTTTTCTATTTTTTTTCTTTGAAAAAAAGAATGGATTGTGATATCGTGTTAGGTAGATGAGAGATTCTTGCCAATGAGAACGTATCTTTTTTGGTTAATATATTTATGCATAGAAGATCTGAAGGTTGAAGAAGAAAAAAAGAAAGGAATGATAAGAATGATATTTAATGGTTTTATCTTTTGTGAAAAAACGTAGAATGACTTGAGACAATGTGCACTGTTAGTAAATAAAATATGAATAAGCATAAAAGACATACTATTTTCGTTTTTGTTGTCTGAAATATTCTACTTTTTCTTTTCTAGAAATTTTTTTAATATAAAATAGTGATTATAATATAATAAATCTAATAAATTTGATCCTTAATTTTAATTTTCGAAATATAAAATCACTTTTGAATAAAATTTATATAAATATCTGTGAACGATGAAAAGTGTCCTCGCTACCGTTTTTCTTTCCTTCGCTACAGCACATCATTTTTAGAGACATCCCTCATCTCTTTATTTGCATGGTGTTCTCTACCATTTTGTTTCTTTTTCATATTCTGAAATATCTTCATTATAATGCATTCTCCTTCTCTCTTTTGCAGACAGGGATGTACAGTGAGAGAGCTCAGAATATCTGTTTTCTTATCCTTATGACGTATAAAAGCACAAATCTTCCAATTTAAAAAATGAATTTGATCTATCCAAGAAGTTCAATTTCAGATTATTTTGATGAAAAAAGTTTGGTAAAATGTCAACGTTAAGCAATATAACTGTCGAGGCTGAACCATATCCATTTGAATTAATTCCAAAACAATGTGCTTTATTAATAATCGACATGCAACGTGATTTTCTTGAAGTTGATGGCTTTGGCAGTATGCTTGGCAATGATATTACACAACTTCGTCGTGTTATAGAACCAAATTGTAAATTACTTTCAGCTTGGCGTAGTTATGGTTTACAAGTAATACATACTCGTGAAGGTCATCGAACAGATTTATCTGATCTTCCTCTATCAAAAAAGATTCGTGGTAGAAATAAAACTTGTATAGGTGATATTGGACCAATGGGTAGAATTTTAGTACGAGGTGAACCTGGACACGATATTATTCATGAACTTTATCCATTAGATAGTGAACCAATAATTGATAAACCAGGAAAAGGTGCATTTTATGCAACAGATCTTCATGCTATTCTTCAAAATTTAAATATAAAACAATTAATTGTCACTGGAGTAACAAGTGAAGTCTGTGTTAGTAGCACTATACGTGAAGCCAATGATCGAGGTTATGATTGTCTTGTTCTTGAAGATTGTGTAGGTTCTTACTTTCCACAATTTCATACAGCAGCTTTGGATATGATCAAGGCACAAGGAGGCATTTTTGGTTGGGTATCACATTCATCTAAATTACTCTCTCTTCTTTCATGCAATTCCACAAATTAAAAAGTGACACTAATCACCTCTTCAAACTACGTACACACAGAAATTTTGAATTTTTTAGAAATCTTTTCAATAATACATCATCAGATTTTAGAATTCAATATTGATTTCAAATATATAATTGTTTTTTTTTTAAATATTTTGGGCAAAACAAGAGCTCTTTCGTCACTTGTCCTTTCTTAACAATTCAATAACGAAGATCTTTAGGCGTAAAAGAAATTATAATGTCTCTAAAATAAATATATCAGACATGTTTTTGGATCACCTATGATCTCATAGTAGTTACTTATTGGCAAAGCGAAAAAGTTTTGATTGTTTTGCAATCTTTCAATTCGTAAAAATAAAAAAAAATTAATTATTGGGTATGTTACATCCTCCGATCACGCTACTCCTGACTTTTTTATTTGCTATAGTTTGAAATAGATCAATAAATAACAAAATTTAACTTATCGGATGTTTAAAAATGTTTGCACATCTTTTTTATTTTGCATAGATCTCAACATTAATAAATAATCAAAAGCTTGATTTTTTTTCAAAAGATATGCCATAGACAGCTCTATAATATAAAAATGTGTACAAACATTTTGGGATATCTAGTAAATTGTAGAGCTCTGCACATTGCATCTTATAGTGAGTCATTTGATAATAAATTTGTCTCGAGTTTACACTTTGAAAGAGTATTTTATATCAAAATATAATCTAATCGAAGATACTTTTATGGAATATAAAACTTGGAGAAAAAAACCCTGGTAAAAGATCATTTTTTTATAATAGTCATGTTGACAATATTATGTTAAATACTTCTATTCAAAACAAAATCCACTTCAACCGTCATATCAATTGCTATGTACATTCGTTTAACTCCGTTTTCGGGGAGGTAGTGCTATAGCAAATATTTGAGTCGTATATTCTCTTCCTTTTTCTGACTCATATTTAATACACTTTAAAATCACTGATGTATGTATATATATATATGTATCGCTTTATGTTCTAAACATTTTAAAAAGAAACTAAACTATTATATACAATTATTAATACCAAGATTGACAATGTCTAATTTTCTATTTTTTGATCCAAATGGATACCATCAAAAATTACCTATCAATGTAGATATCGAATTGGTTCAAAACGCCAATGAGCTGCATGATATACTTGTAAATGATAATCAACTTCAAATGATTGTATGCGTTTGTTGTAACGATAAATCTAAAATAATTCAATCGATACAAAATAATCCACAAGTTATTTCAATTTATTCCTGTAAAGAACATGGAAAATCTGAGAAAAATTCATCATTTGGTCCCAAGGTACGCGAAGATCTTATTCTTACACGAAACAGTGGTTGGGAATTTAAAGGTCGATTAGATCTACTTAAAGCGTCTATGAAAAATAGTTATGATGAAGAAGTCTTGAATGAACATGAAGATTAAGAAGAATTGAACAATTATAGATTGAAACTGTCAAATGAAGATAAAATATATCATGACAATATGTCAAACAGATATTGTAAATGTAAATTGAATAAAAAATTTTTATATTACATTCTTTGTTATTGTATTTGTTAATAAAAATTTTTTCATTTATACATTGATTATTTCATTTGTTTAAAACACATCTACACTATATTCTTTTTTAAATATTTAATAAAAAGATTGTAACGAAAAACTTAGAGTTAATCAAAAGCAAAAGAAAATACTTTTATCAGGTTGTAACTATTTTCTCCGGAAAGTATTTCGTCGAAAACTTTGCAAGATGCTCTAGATAGTGTAGGCTATTTAATTCTTATACAAGTATTAATCATGAAGAGGACAACTTATTTTTGCCCGTATCCTTACCTTTCGGCGCCCTACATGATTGAAAAATGCTTTCGACGAAGAGAATACATATCATCGATTATTTTATAAGTTTCTCTTGTTACCTGGAAAAAATGTATTACACTTTTTTTTTCAGGTAAAGAGAAATAAGAGTATCCCTTGCCATTTTCTATACAATTCTGATTCATGTATTCAAACGATATGTTCTATGCATGTCTAGATCAATATATTATTATTGCTCAACGAGGTGTATGGTTTATTACAAGTAATATTGATTGAAGTATACAATACGAATCGGCTACAGAAGAATAAAAATCTTCGAAAATGTGCCGAATGAAAAGTATGAAATCAAATATGACCTTCTATTTTTGGATAATTATAGCAAAATTTTCAGTAAAAGAAAAGTGTTTTAATGATTTATATTGGATATTTTAACCTTGCCGGCCAAACATTGTCATTTAGCTACAATGAGTTAGTATTTTGTGGACGATTGACTTATTATGATAGTATATAGTTTTTTAACAAAATGATAATTATGTCAACATATTTCAGCACACATTCATGTGTTCATAACACGAAAAAGGCGTTCATTAAAAAGATAGCTAAAATTATACGCAATGCCCCCTCCCCTCTTCCCAAAAGCTTCCAAATTGTAGAAATGTTTTTTCTATGTGTCTGAATATTCAATGTCAGAAACAATTAGTGATTCATTTTCTTTCATAGAACTATTGTATATTGTATCACTAATTGGTATTATTTAGTAATTTCAAACAATAAAAAAATAGTTATGTTATCATACGACAACACCTGACCGTAAGGAGACAAAAAATTCATTAAAACATCAAATTCATAATCAAAACGATCGATTAGATGTAGTTTCTTATAGAACTCTACAAAAAGTTTCATCGAAATTAGACAAAACGCCATGATAGATGTTATGATTTCAGCGACATTGAGCTGGTGGAATCACTTACAAACCTTCCAATGTTGAATTGTTGTTAGACTTATAATCTCCAACCAAAATTGTCTTTTGCCATCTGTGAGTGAATGAGTTACCGCAATGCCACCGAAATAGTACCAGATAATATCACATTCTATTGCATTTGGTCGGATTTCGATGAAACTATATCTGATCGATCGTTTTGACTATATTTAAACGAAAATATAATATAATTTGATGTTTTGATAACTTTAAAAAGAGAACGATTTAAAAAAGTTTTTGTTCCGACAAATATATTTTATCTATCTTCATGATCTAGAAGTATCAAAAAAGCAGGAAAAAATTTTTTCACAACATATCTTCTGATAGCTGGACGGAAAGAGTTAATATATATTCTTTCGATATACATTAATCACGTTTCTTATCGAGTCAAAAAACTGAAGTAATGGCGTCATTGTGAGTCATATTAGTAAATAAATACTGTTATACTTTCGATGAACCATTGATTATAAAAGGTATTAGTTTTTAATCTTCCTTTATTTTTGTGTCATATAAATTTTGCTGTATGACAAATAGATAATATTATTATCTATCCTTAGTAGATGTATATATTCATCGTAAAATCTACATTAACATGGTCTTTCTTTCATTCATTTCTTATTTACTAAAAATGACATTGAAATGGTTAAATAATGAATTGAAAGGATTTGAAAATAATCCACCGGAAGATATATTTGCTGGGTATTTGTAAAGCACGCAAACACCCACAAATTGAAAACTGATAATACCATTAGATAGAACTCAGTGAGCTGATTCTACGAACACCCAAAACATTTGAGAATTAAAGTGTTTTCCCAATGGATACTGTTTTTTTCAATCTACGAACACCCAAATCTCTTCACCAATCGATAGAGCAAGCTAACTTAGGTATATAGGCAAAATATTACATTTTTTTATGCTAGCTTAAGAAAAATAGCACGAACCCACTTTTTCAATTTTTTCATATTATGAGCTATTCAGTATAACAGAAAAAATTGAAAAAGTGGGTCCGTGTTATTTTTCTTAAGCTAGCATAAAAAAATCTAATGTTTTGCCTATATACCTAAGTTAGCTTGCACTATCGATTGGTGAAGAGATTTGGTGTTCGTGGGTGTTCGCGTGTTTTACAAATACCCGTATTTTTTCTCGTTCTGTTGTTCAGTTTTCTTCATCGATTGTTATACTCTCATATAGCTCCTATTCTTTTCTCTCTTTTTATTGTTCTTCATCAATAAAGAATACACACACATATATATGTATACCAAAACTTATACCTCTAAGTTAAAAAAGAAATATTAAATTAAGTAAATTACTGATATAGTCGCGATTTAGTAGCAATATAACAAAATTGTCGATTAATCGTGCTCAATCATTGTTCAACTCTGCGCAATTTTGATGACAAGGATTAATAAGACGGAATAAAAAAAACACGGAGAAAAACAAGATCACTAATGAAAAGCGACAATGTTGTTCATAAAAAATGTCTAGCATCAATAGATTGAATATGCATATCAGTCTGATATTATTACGGTTAAGCATATAATCGTGTCCATAGGCGAGCCTTTTCTGGACTTTTATCAGGTAAATTTTTATCAGAAAGAGGCTTGTCATATTTCGGTTGAGCCAATAATGAATGCATCGAAGTGAATATTTGATTGAGTGTTATAGTTGGTACCCATGTACACTGAAGTTGATCATGCCATGCTGTACCTGTTTCTGAATGAACATTTGGATGACATATAGGAGTTTTGAAAAAAAATTCTGGTGGTTTGAAAGGATATTCTGGTGGAAATTTTATTACAAATCGAAAACAACCATCTACATAAGGACTATTTTCTGGACCAATCAGTATAGCTGTCACCACATGAAGACCATCATCAACTAACGATTCTAATTCTCGAATAAACGATAATGGATTGTCAAATAATGCATCTAAATCACGCTGTATTCGTCGAGCCTGTCGTTCAAAAGCTGTTGGATGAAAAGAATTCTCACTAGCCATATTTTTTATACTTATCTAAAAAAAACGCTATATATATACATTTCTATTTTGGAATTTTTGTTTGAATATTTAAGAAATAAATTTTTATTTATACATGCTTATGTTTCACTTATTTTTCGATCATCCTTAGGTACTGATTATATAATTTTAATTTCGTAAACCGGTTAATAAATATAAGCATTGCTTTTATAATACTCAACATATTTTTATGAAAATAAAGAAATTAAAATGCAGCAAAATATGTTAGTAACTGGAAAAAATAAAGTAGTTGGAAAAAAAATTCTAAATAAATAAATAAGAACGAAAAGAATTTTAAAACTAACAGGTAGACAGTATTTGCAAAAGTGACGTCGATAACCAATCAAGAGAACTGAGTAGAGAACGATAGTAAAGGAAAGATGTCGCTATTACTTAACAGTTTCTCGCATATGAATGAGAATTATTTCTGTCTACTAATGTTCATATTATTTAGACGAATAGGATGCGTGAGAAGTTAATGCAAAATAATTCATCCGAATTTGCAGTAGACAATAAAGGAAACGATTAATAATAAGAAATATTACATGAACATTGAATTTTTATTTTTCTCTTCATAGAAAGTTTTCAGATCTCAAGACCTAATTTTCACGATTTTCTTCTAACTGCTCTTGATTTTTAATTTTTTTTTTCTGATTGACTAAAAAAAAATCTCAGTCAGTTCAAAGCGTTTACGTTTGTGATCGTGTTTACTTGAATTTTTAGTGAAGCGAGATATTTTAGAGAACAACGATAGGTATACCATGAAAAATGATTTACACGAGCTAAAATTTAAAATTGACATCTATCACAGTAACAGATGTAATTTTATGATTATTTTCGAAGCAAACTTTCTCTAATAAAACAATTATATTCATCAGATAGGTGCACTCATGTTGTAGAATTGTGACGAATTATGCAATGAACGATACCTGCTATGGTTTTTACATCTTATCTTGATTCATATCCAGCGCTACCAAAACTCCTAGTTTAGCTAGGAGACTTCTGGTTTTTACACTTTCTTCTTATCTTGACTTTTAGTGACAGTTTGAATCACCAAAATAAGATGAAAAAAGAAGAAGATAAGTATCTCACTATTTGATGAACACAGAAAGCAATTAGAAAATATATTAATTTGGTTGATATTTATAAAAATATGGTTATCAATTAATACTCGCCAATATATTCTACTTCAAGAACTTGTGTCTCATAGATAAAAGAACGAAGATCATGTCTATGCAGTGTCAAATTCATTAAAAAACTCTACAACTCCTTCGTCAGCATCATCTGTAGCAATAAATAAACCTTACTTATCAAAATTTAGAAAATGGTTATCTAATCCAAAATATTGTTCATTTGTAAAATAGGGTAAAACAATACAACAAAAGCCTTGTGTATTGTATATAAAATATTCAACTCTCAATTACAAACAGGCAAATAACCGATGCACATAATCGTATAAAAAAGAAAAGACATCAATTGTTTAGAGTCAGCTGAATCAAAAATAAATGTTATGTTTTCTGTACGAATTTTACTAAAAAGTGTTCTTCGTATGTTGTTTATATTTGTAGCAAAAACAATAAATTTGGTATTCAATTCATTCTTATTAGAACTTAATTGTTTATATACTGCTGAAGAAACTCTAATATTTCACAGTGTTAAATATTTTCATAGCTATTTATTATAATCGTACATCACTAACTCAGTAAAAAATATTTTTCAGATTCTATTATACCAAAAAATTCTACATGTAGTAAAACTCAAGTAGAGTTCTCTGTGTTTTTGTAGAATGTGTTATTTATTTAAGAAGATGAAAAATTTGCATCTAGATAATTTTGTAGCAATTGCTGACTTTGATCAAGCTACGTATATATATGAATATTGAAAAGGTTTTTTCACTCAGTTTGTATATCTAGATGCCGTCTTGTCATCAAACAAGTAACCCCAATGTGTTTTCAAAATTAATTCTTCACATATCTGTACTGAACTTTCAAACGGAAACAGAATCAAAGTATGTCGAGTAGCAGTATTTGAAATTAACATTGCCACTGGTAGCTACAAAAAATACCTACGACAAAATGAAGTCCATTCAAAAAGTCATATTTATTATTTCTGTTACATTTTTCCTCAATATATAATACGTGTCCACATAGTAAACTTTGTCAACTCTGACCAAGGTAGTATATTTATTTCATTTAATTAACAATTCATAGGTCCAATGTTGATGCAAATATGGACTTAAAAAAATATGTTGCTTCTCGTTCTTTTACACTAATTAAAAACACGAAACAGAGTTCTATTCCAACCCATCCAAATCATTGATCATCTACTCAAGTCCATTGTTTTGATACTGAGGAGGCGACAGTATTGACATCTGTGTTTGAAACTTGCTAGCTTGCGACTTTAAAATTAGTTTTGATTGTTTCTTTGGCTTCTCTGTTGAAAATACTGAATCAAAAGTTTAAAAAAAGTTGCTTTGTTAGTTCTCATTTATTACATGTTCAACTCGATCAAATTCATATCTTGTTTATGTTACAATTAACATTATAGACGACACTACTAAAAAGTAAATCGAATTCCATTTTGCACTTCATTACGTTGGGAGACATTTTAAAAAGAACTATTGGTTTTATATAAAAACAATAACACTTATAAATGCGCCAAACATCCTCGTATACAGTGTCAATTCTTTGCATCGCCTGCCTAATCTCAAAAGTCATCGATATCAAGCTTCTATATGGCAAAACATGTAAAAAATGAGAATACTGTGCACATCTCCATAGACCATTGAAACAATCAACGTACATGACGACAAGAATTATTTGAATTTTCTCAATCAAGAATCCCATAACTACCTAGGACGATCATTTCGTCTATCGACATAATGTCCAAAAATGTCTACAATTCACCGTTTGTCGTCGTAATCCGTTGTACCGTATTACAGGACGTCTTATATAGTTTACGGCGTCGTACTTTTCGACGTAAGTCTATACTTGAAATGTTTCAAGATAAAATCAACTCAACCAATATAGAACTTGAGGGTTGCTGAACTCTATTTTGTGCCTTTGCAGAGCCAAGAAAAAAGATTTTACACTTGCTGTGAAACCTAAAATGTTTCGCTCGATAACTTTTCCTAGAGAATATGCTGGACTAAAATAAAACTATTTTAAACAGTCAATATAGAGATATTCAAACCATGATGCTGATTTAATTTTGCCATAAAGCCACTCTACCTCTTCTATTGTAGTTTAATTGGTAGAATAATTAACAAGTATTTCTTATGATACCTGCGCTTGAGTGGCAGATAGGAACAACAACACAGTCAAATATCTATTTTTTCTTACGACGAAGGAGTTCTGTTTGAAAATGTCTTTCGAATGTGTAATAAAGTATTCCTCATTCTATTCTTTCTTATTGTGATCAAAAGAACTGAGAGACGCAATGCTGTTCGAACAAGAGGGCACAAGACAAGATTTACTCTTTTCTGTACCTGAGTGATGATAAATAATCTAATTTCAGTTCTTGAGAAGACATGAAGCAAAAATTCTCTTGAACCTCTAATCAGAAATTCCATCGAGTCGATTAGTTCAAAAACATAAATGTTTGGATTTCGAATAATTCGTTTTTAAATAAAATATGTTTACATGAAACGAAAACTAAAAAAGACTATTGCTGTCTATATTTTTGTTTGATGAGATCCCGATCGATCTAATGCTGGCTCTCTATTGACATTAGTGTTGCACACACTATTTGAGTGATACATACCTTATTTTATGATAATACTAAAGCAACTCACTTTCTTTCTTCTATTTTTCCTCCTCCATTTATCAACAACAGCAACAAATGTCTTATCAGCACTTTCATCAGAATACGAGAGATTAGTCACTCGATTCTTCGCTTTTTTTTTGTTTCATTCTGCTCTTTCGTTCTCTTCGATAGTACCATTGTTATATATTGGCTCTTTCTGTTTCTCTCTCGTTTTTTTACTGATTACTCAACTAAAGAAAAAGATCGTGATATAGGAAAAAGGATTTTCATGAGAAAGAGCAACTAACTGGGCCGGCAGGCACATCACTCTTACATGATGTTTTTTTGTACACTGTAAAAAAAAGAAAGATATTTTACGAAACCAAAAAAGCATCTGACCACGGGCATAGGCCCCGAACTTTTCGTGGTTTCGTAGAAAGCTTCTCCTTGATTACTGGAAAAATTAGTTTCATACATATGGCCTCGCAAAAGACGGTTTCCAACAAAATTTTCCAAGGCATGGTCATCTAATGAGAGGGCGCTTCGAAGTGATAAAGCATTTTTGAGTTGAATCTCTGTGTGTAAGGTAGTGTTTGATAAGATAAGAGAAACCCACAAGTATTTCCTTAATTACTTCTTCTCTCAGAAGCTAACTTTATGTTACTAGAATTTTCATTGAATGCAAAACATGAACTCTATTTAGGTGTCGAATTGGTTTTGAGTTCGAGTCCTGTGCGTCAGATAGATCTGAGTGAAGTAAGAAAGACTTAAACACAACGAAGGCTCGCAAGCCCTCTTCCGAAGATTCTAGCCATCTCACTTGAATTTAATCTAGAGTATCATAGATATTAGTAAATGGAATGAGAGTATTTCTATTTCAGATTTTGCGGACAGAAGAGTCTATTTATGAGGTGAATGCTCCAAAAGTCTTATGCCAAATACGATCCGTAATTCTGCGCCAGATAATACGGATCGACAACGGGCCGCATATCCACGGTATACTACCGTAAATACTCCGTTTTTACATCGTTTACGGCCAGTTTTCGAATCATAAGCGACACTGTTTTGATAGACCTGAGTAGAAATGAAAAATGATGAACTAGTATGAATAGTTTTTAAGCTTGTTCATCAACATTATTCTCAAATGCTGATGTCATAAACCCACAAAACTACAAAAATCACTTTTTCAGAAGCTAAAAGAATGCGTTGCTAAAATAAATAGATGCAGAACAATATGTCACACAAAAGTGAAAAGAAAGTACTAATTAAAAACGAAGCTTCGTTTTTGATTGCAACCGTAAAACGTGGAATCAAATAAAAACTAAATTATATTTGAATCAGAAAAGTCGACCGAATCAAATAGTTCAAAAATTATAAAACTTAAAATTCAGGTAGTTGATATGAAATTTTGATATAGGCTAACACTAAAAATATTTTCATAATATAACTTGCAACAATTGTTGATGCTTCTCTTACGTTGCTGTGTGTGTCGAAATTTAAACTAACAGAACACATTATCGAATATCCCTATTAAAATCTAACTTTATTTATATATATAGATCTGAAAATTTTGTCTTTTCTTATATGCATCCTCCTGAACTATTAAACTTGTAAAAGATGCAAAACTAGTTTTTTTTTCTTGCTTGCTTACTCCTCTAAATTTGAGTTTTGCAAACGCAATTCGATATTTTATTATTGACAACGAGATTTATTTATTGTTCCAAAGATTGAATCATGTGTTGTATTAAATAAGAAGCCAAAAATAGAGTATTTCTTTCAATGTAATTATTTTGTCCTTTTTGTTTTATGTAAGAAATAGACCAAAAGAGACATGACCGGCAACGAATTGTTTATATGGTGAATTTTTAACTGATTTTAAAAGAATATCGGCACGATATGCTAATGCTCGACTTCAATTTACATTATTGAGTTTAATCATAATATCTGTTTTGAGACAAAAAAAACTTGCATATCTCAATTAAAATAAAGCTTCATGATAATCCCATCCTACTGTTGAAAACTATTAATTTCATTTTTAAATCGAAAAGATCATAGACAGATTTGACTCGTTACTATTCAAATATTCTACTGAATAATTTCTATTGTTCCATCTAGATCTCCTACAGAGAGTCACAAAAGATTGAAAGACAAGCAATTTGAGATAATAAGGGGCTTATGATTTTTCTTTGTGTATTGCATAAAAATATTTAAAAGTTTTGATTATTGCTAATGAAATTTCTAGAACAAAGAAGTAGATGATATTTTTAATTCATTTTCACTTCTATGGTACCTTTATTTATATAATATTGTTGTTTTTGTATTAGATAGGAAAAGAAAAATGCTTTAGTTCATTTTTTTTTATTAGAAATTGTTTTTATAAAATTGGGCACCTTATATTTATGTATAGCAAACTCATACATAACCTATATCTTCTCCTTTGCAAGAAACCTACAAGGTGTATACTTATTTATTAATTAAATCTGTTTTTTTTCTTCTCTGGAATATATAATGCAATGTGTCAATAAAATAAAGTACAAACGCTCATTTTCTTGTCGGAATACAACAGTAAACAGTTGAATTGTAAAACTACAATGAAAATCAAGATAATAAACATAAATACAACACAAGATGATCGTTCTCATCATGTATTATCAACTACACTTGCAAATAGAAATAATATTCCATGTTATTCTTCATTATCCGCACCAACTGTCTGCAGAGTTTCTCGACAAGTTCGTAATTTACTATTTCAATTTTTGTTTTTAACCTTACAAATCATTTCTATTTAGGATCATCGATTATCGAGAAAAACAATGCGATCTTCTACTGTTATCCATGCAAGGATTCGATCACCAGTAAAAACTATTCATTCAACAAACGATAAATTTATCAATCCTGAAGATACTTCTGTTATATTCTCAAAATTTTTGATAATTCATAATTTCCTTCTTTCAATAGATGTCAACTGTTTCGACTGGTCCTTATCATCGAAAAAATTCATGTCATTCAGCAACAGATTTGAATAAATCTGAAACATCATCTATTAATCAAACATTGGCTGTTAATAACACAAAAATTAATCGTTATCACTCATTATTGACACAGGTGAGTTAGTAAAATAAAGGATATGTTAATTATTGAATATTATACGTGTAACTATTTATTATTAAAGATCTAGAAAATATTTAATTTTTGTTCTATGATCAAATTCTTATTTAAAATATATACATCTTCATTAAATTTCTTTAGAAACGATGAAAAACTCTAGTACTATAGAAAAATTTGAGAAAAGAAAACTTCTAATAATTTCTCATCTCGACAAGTATGTTTAGTCAGAAACTTTTTAGCTAAACTCTTTGTAAAGATATTCTTCAGTATAAGACCGTTATTGTAATAAGAATTCAACATTTTTCTATAAGTGAACAAAATTTTGTTTATGTAACTGTTTTACATTTTCTTTACTTCGATCAATCGACAATATAATTTCGATTCGCAGTATAGACTATTTTAAGAAATAAAACTTATATTGTAACATTTGTTGAAGAAAAGCACAGAATAGTAACAAAACGAGAGCACTTTTCTATTGTATTGTGCAAAAAACTACATTTTGACGGGTTTCCAAGAGAAAACATTTGCATTTATATACTTTTTTGCATAAAACAAAATGAGAATGTATTTATTCACATAATATTCATGCCGAAAAAAAGATATTTCAAAAGAGAAGTATTAAATACTTCAGGAGAAACGCTAAAGCAATTTCTAGAGTATTCCATAAACTTTCAAAAATCTTTAAATATCTGCATCGCATTTGGAGTAGCAGCTCTAGAGATTATAAATTGTAGTGTTTTAAGCGAACAAACGATTATGTAATAGAATTTAACGCTAATGACGGCTATTCATGAAATAAATTTTTGGGTGCAACTTTATCTTATAACGTTTTGAAGTTAAATATAGTTGCAATTACGGTCCCTCATCATCAATTTTTCGAAGAAAAAAGGTTTTGGATAAAATTATTGTTTTCTCCACCATAACAACTGTGTGAGAAAGTCTGGTTTTTGATCACCAAAGCGTATATAATGTCCATTACTAGTTTTACACATTTCATGTAACACATAAATGAAATCCTTCAGGCATCTAGAATAATTTTTTTGGTATATTGGTCTGATCGAACAGACGAATTACGTCTAATCAGCTCCTATATGTGAATTTAATTGGTTCATACTTCAAAAAATTTCTTGAGACCTTGAATTCTCTTATTTACATATTAAAGATTATCTTAGTTGAAACGGGTCATAATTATAGTAAATATTTCTTTAAATAGTTTGACTCGAATCGATGGTAAAACTGGAATGAAAGCGAACTATTTATTCCATTTCTTTTATCTGTATCTGTTTTTGAAATTAATATAGAGATCTGGCACATCGTCAAATGGAATATGCTTTGAGGATCTACGTGACAAGAAACTGAATAAAAACAAAAAAAAGCAGTAAGTCATTTTATTGAACCTTTTCATTATTATATTTTAAAAATATTCTAC
>JAJEKB010018933.1:96416-151711 GCA_022393335.1 Macrotrachela quadricornifera
ATATCATTAACTAGGTGTACCACTTATTTTGGCCAGGGGGATATATAGATTGTAGTATCTCCGACACTAGTTTTGGCCTTCCGTAAGTGTTTTATTTATTAGTAAAGTATAAAAGTAAAGTGTCACCCCTACTTTTTACTCTTTTATGCTTTTCTGTTGATGAAATAATAACAGCATATCTAATCGATTTCAATAAAATTTCATTTACAAATATTTCACTACTCGAAGAATCAAATTTTCGACATGAAATTGAAGAAATAATTAATGAATTTATTAATTGATGACCAATTATTTTCTCGATTGATTAAAAATAATTTATACAAATACTTTTGGCAGTCGAGTAAGATTAAAATTCACTTTTTCGTTTCATTTCTACATATTGAATGAGTTTTAAAGGTTATTTTCAATAGTCGATCATATTATAAAATTATAGAACAAATATACATTATCAATAGTTTTCGAATTGGTTATTTTATTTCTGATTTTTTTTGACCTTTGCACCTTTCTGTTTTTATAATAAATCGTGTCTTAATCAATTTCTGAAACTGATTTAACTCTTGCTGGACTATTTTACAATAAATTTATTAAAATAGATTCAATTGCGATATTGTAAAACGTACTCATAATGGAACAATGCCAGAATTCGACCAGCTATAAGGCCTATTTTGTTGTCTATCCAGTCAATAACTGTATTTATTTATTTCAAGATCGTCGTCCGTTACTTTCAATTGCAAGAACAATGTTAGATCTCATTGGTAGTTTTTTTTTTTTTTTTTTTTTTTTTTTAATTATGCGTTCGGGATCAATGTAACACTCGGAAGTGCTTACATTATGAATTAATTTTCACTTTTAAGCTACAATTTCTTATGCAAAAAGATGTGATACATGATTCATTGTTATCGATGCACAATAACGTATCAAGCAGCTCTTAGTAATAATAAGAACGAAAAAGAAAAAAGATAAGGATGTGAAAAAGGAGAGAGAAATGGAAAAAAAAGATAAAGATGTGAAAAAGGAGAGAAAAATGGAAAAAAGAGGGGGAAGAGTACACGAGTAACAGAGGCGCAAAAGCACGAAAGCGAGAAAAGACAAGATGGTTTATACCCCAAGGAAAAGGAATGGATGATTCTTCATGTTTCTTTTCCTTTTGTTTTTTCTTCTTTTGTTTATTCTACTTCAGTAAATGTGATCCATTTTAGGAGATATGATTCATGCCTGTTTAATAGTAATTTCACTCGTTTGTACTGAAAGAAATGTCCGACGTTATCATTTTTCCTCTTGTGAAACTCATCCCACAAGAAAACATCAATGTAAAAAGGTGAACGACCTAGATCTGATGTGTATATATTTTTCAGTCTTTTCTGAATATACTTTTTAACATACACATCTAGTGATTGTTCTTTGGTTATGCTGTATAGATTATGAGTAGAGACGAAGTGACACCTGTGAACTAATCGTAGTCCTACACGAAATTTCTGCTGTAAGGTTTGTTGTTGAGATACTGGGAGTAGGGGTACGAAAGGAAACAACCAAGCAAAATGTGGAAATGTATAAGCAAAAAAACACTGTCTCAGAGCCTTCGTAGTCATGCAATTTTTAGTTGTCAGCCATTTAAGTTTAGCGAGGGATTTTTGAACATTATCTATACATCTGTTTATTGTTGGCATTAAGGAAAGTTTACTTGTCCAGGTGAATCCTAAGTATTTAAATTCATTTACTAACTCAATCTTTTGACCATTCATTTCTATTTTAATTATTTGCTTTTTTATTTGTGTATAGAACAACTGTGCTACTGTTTTTGAGATGTTAATAGGTTGTCTCCATTTTTTCGAATATTCGAAAATTTGATTACAAATTTTAGTCCCTTCTCCTTCCAAATATTTAATCATCGGTGCAAGTTTAGGTGTTAATGGAGGGCGTATAAGAACACATAGATCATCTGCAAACAGATGTCCTGAATGAGCTCCAATCGATTGAATGAGGTCACAGTGAAATACTATGAATAAATACGGACTGAGACTACTTCCCTGCGGAAGCCCGATATATATATTAAAAATTTTTGATTTTATATCACCGAAAACCACGTACGCTTCTCTATTAGACAGCCACGAAATTAGCATCTTTAACATACAGAGCGGCATCTCCATCCTCCACAGTTTTACTACGAGAGCAGCATGCCAAACACGGTCGTAGGCTTTCTGATAATCTACATAGATAGCTAATGTGGGTACATTTGCAGCCATACTATTCTTCACCTCCTGAAAGATTGATAAAACTCTTGTAGGTAATAAGCACTTTGGTCGAAAACCTGATTGTTCTACAGGTACAATATGGTTTGTCTCAGCCCAGTGTCTTATTCTATTTAATATTATTTTCTCAAAAAGTTTCGAATGAGTAGCTAGTAGAGAAATTGGACGCGTTTGCTCACATTTAGGAGTACCTGCTTTTAATTTATTCAGAGTGATGATCTTTCCTAATTTCCATTCGTTTAAGTAGTGACATTCTTCTAACCATTGGTTAAAACATGAAACGAGGCACTCAATATAACTCACGGGTAATTTTTTTATGATGAAATTAGATATTTGGTCAAAACCAGCCGATTTCTTGGGTTTTAGAGCTTGAATCACTCTTTTGACTTCAAAAACATTGGTTCTCTCCATTTTTTCTTTGGCGTTCTTTAATGTTTCCGATATTTTATTATAATCATTTACGACTTCTGTTTCATGTGCACTAAGCGTATCGATCGTCGGCTCCTTAAATTGTTCACTATAGTACATATATAGCTCTTCTGTGATATCCTTTTGTTCTGAGAGTACTCTATTATTACTCAATAGTTTATAAAATGGTAGAGCACGTGTTTTATAGATGCGAGATAGATATCCCCAAAACATTTTTTCTTTATTATCATGTGTCTGTTGAATTGTTGATAAAAAATTTTGCCATTGAATCGCTTTATATTTTCCTATCTCAAATTTCGATTCTCTTGTCATGATACGCAGAAGTATTCTTGTTTCTTCTTTCACAACTCCTTTATCTCATTGGTAGTTGTGAGCGGGTTGCTCGATGATAAAAGATGAGAGAAGATGACTGGTGAGTGAATGATTTATTGCAAAGAAATCAGAACTATAAATACTGGGATGAACAAAGGGAAAGATATGACGAACTTCAACAAAGAGAAGATGATGAAATGAAGATGAACAATGAGAAAAGATGATGAAATGAGGATGGACAATGAGAAAAGATGGTGAAATGAAGATGGACACAGAGATAGATGATGAAATGTAGAACATACATCATCGTATATTCACATATGTTAACAGAACAGATAACAGATGTGAACATATGTGACATATATGAAGAACAGAAAGAAAAGACATATATGAAGAACGAGAGGATGATATATGTCATCCTCTAACAGTAGTCTTACAACAATCCTTCTACTAATCGACCTTATAATTGTAACTTTTATTTCGAAGAAAAAGATATTTGATAGTCCTTGTTCCATTTTGCTTAGTCAGTAATGAGAGCGATAGTCACTTTTATTCTTTTCTGAACAAAAATGATATACAGTTTAAGTTTCTATATACTATTATTGTAACGTAAAAGGTTATATATATACATACTCAACTAGATAAGTTAGTAAAATTGAATAATGGAATGAGAGATTGGTAGACTATAAATGATTTTTTACGTTATTGGTTGAATAAACGTTTATTTCAACACTAATAATACTTCGTACATTTAACAATAAGAATAATAAGAGAGAATACATTACAACACTTGTACCACGTTACGATACTACAGTATTGAATATAACTCCGATATCTAAGAAAAGAGACATGCGCAAAATGTTCTCTTTCATGCTTCTGCTCCCATCCTTATATACACATTAACTACCCATCAATCGACTAATTATATTTTCTCTATAAAAGGAGAAAGAGTAGAGTGTGTGTACAAGGACATCATTTACAGATAATATAATAAAGAAGATCATTGCGTAAGAGTAATAAAAAGAGAGTTAAACATGTAAGTATAATAAATCACTAATATTGACACAAAAAGGATATGTGAATGAGTGAATGATGTCAATATTAGTACAATTATCATGATTCTTAGTTAAAAGTTTGAATCAATAATTATTCGTACCAATATTCAAATGTGTTTTCATACTTTTATCGTTCTGAACATTGCCTTCTTCAACAGAATTCGATATAGATTTTATCATTATTGCAGTTCAATTGATAAAGGCATATTATTGATTCGTCGTCTGTATTCATGAAAAATTCTTATCAAAAAAAAAAGGAAAAATGAATAAAATTAAAACTATAAAAGTTTTCATATAATAAATTCAAACAATAATAATGATCTTTTCAACCATTCAAGTTATTTTCGTATCATCTTCGTGATAATTCCATGAACAACAAATTGTTAATAAAAAGATTTTTTTATTCTGCGAAGTTTGATCTAAGAATCTCAAATATATTAATCAAATAAAATTTAAAAATGAAATGACAATCAAACTACACTTTATTTGTAAACAGAATTCAAATGTATCGAACATGCTAATGAATAAAAAAATGTTAATAAAAAAAAATATATTGGTTAGAAATTGTTTAACTGGTTAAATCATTAAGCATGATGAGCCAATCTTAAAACATCTTCGGATACATAGCACTAACAAAATATATTTTACTAGCGGAGATACCCGCTGCAAAGAGAATATGGTTGACGTTCTGCATCTTCAATCCGACTTTTTCTGCTGTGCGTAACCCGTCTTTTATAGGACTGTTTCCCCTGTAGGTGAACCATCTGCAACAGAAATTTTCGCGTCACATCTGAAACCTCTTGGACCGGACTTTTACCGGCATGCGTCAGGCATCTTTAACAGGATTGTTTTTGCTATGCGTTAGGAGTTCGCCATTGGACTCTTCTCGCCGTACGTGATACCTCTTCCACAGGACTTTTTTCACTGTACCTGAAACCTCTGCTACAGAGCTTTTCCCGCCGTGCATGGGGTATCTTTCACAGAGCTTTTCCCGCCGCGCGTGGAGCATCTTTCACAGAGCTTTTCCCGCCGTGTGTGGAGCATCTTTCACAACGCTTTTCCCGTCGTGCTTGGGGTATCTTTCACAGACCATTTCCCACCGTGCATCAGGCATCTTCAACAGGACTCTTCTCATCGGGCTCAAGCTGACATGCTCACTCGCATCCACTCTGGACACGATCACTCTCAAATTTACATTGAACTGCGTCATTTGATTAGAAAGTGACTGAAATCACGGTCTCTTACGACTTGGATGAAGTTTCATGCACGCCTCCTTTTCTCGCCGCCAATCACTCAGCTGACTTTCCTTAGCACTCAAGGAACTGATGCGGATAGTTCCGTGACGCTATCTCTCACGATGACTAAATACATAGCGAACAGACTCATAAGAATCTCGATCTGTATTGATCGCGATGAAATTTCACCCAGCCCCTTCCACACACCCCGTTCGGTGGCTCCAACCTCACGATGACTTTCCTCAGAAGCTAATGAAGTAGTGTGGAAACTCTTGTGACGCTAGCTATCGCACCGACTGAATGCATAGCGAACAGACAAACGTTCTTCCTTAAATATATAGATACGTCATCGTTGTGAATCAAGGAAACGCTTGTATACATTTTTTTCTCTTAAAACCTATTAGAAGCATTCGATTTTCATATTTAAACCAAAGAACCAGCGAAACAAAATGATTCATCTTATAATCATAACAAAATTCGCGAAATTTCTGAAAATTTCGTGCAAATTTCATTGCCATATAATTTGGGTGAAATTTATCCCAAACACTATCATACTATTTCTATTAATGGTAACAGCACTCTATAAAACCACCACTGGACTCAGAAAAATCACCGCGGAAAGTTCGGTAGTCTTACTTAAGACAATACTATCTGGGTAAGATTCCACCCACACCCAAACTCACACCCTCGGTGGGTGACCCCGCTATGACCTTCCTCTGGGTCTGGGGAGGCACCATGGAAAGTTTGGTGGTCGTAGCTTTTACAGGGACTGAATGCATAGCGAACAAACAGACAGGCAGACAGACAGACAGACAGACAGACAGACAGACAGACATTCTTCTTTATATATATAGATTCACTTTTTTTAGACCTTTTTTTTGTACTTCAGATCGAATCTGTTCTTGTACTTTTACTCGTTGATGTTCATTGGCTTGGTCAAATTTGTTAAAAACAATATCATAATTTAATCCAATTTCATCCAAAAGTTCCATCATACTTGAATTTTCTTTAACAGTAGCTTGGATGAGAATTAAACGATGTGATAGACCTTTGAAAAAGGAAATGTATTCCATAGTGAAATAAGATAATTCATCATTTCGACCAGGAACATCCCAAAGAGTAAATTTAGTTCCTTTGTATGGTGTGATTTTAATTGTTGTTTCACCAATACCTGTTTCAGCACGTTCTTCACCAAGAAGAGCATTAAGCATAGTAGATTTTCCAGTAGATGTTATACCAAAAAGACCAACATTGATACCTTCTAATTTAATTGGATTAGTTTTCTGTGCCAATTGTACAAGAACTGTTTTTGTTTGTTGATCTTGTTTAGCAAGTTCTTCGAATGTTTCTATCTTTTTCTGTTTGAGTTGCTGAGTGAGAGCATTGAAACGTTCTAATAATTCCGAATGTTGTTTACGGTATTGAGCAAGTTCTTCGCGTAATTGGACAGTTTCGTCAAAAGCAAGAGTTGTAACAGTCTCTATATTCAAAGATTTTCATTCTATTAATTGAAAAATAATTCATTTCTTTACCTCTTCTTGGAGATAAACTACCTAATAAAGCTTCAGCAAACTTGTTAACTACTGGTACGAATGGTAAAAATGCTGCCATATCAGCAAGTTATCGTTATAGTTAAAATTTAGTTAGATAGATTGTGTCTGTATAGACAAATAGTTGATTAATATATACTATTCGTAGCTATATTGGAATAGTCTACTGATCAACAAATATTTTTTCTTTCTAACTTCTATGTTTTGCATTTTCATGATGTAATAGCATAAGGTTTTTTTCTCTCTCTCCTATTCTCTTTTTTAGAGCAAGTTTTTATTCATGTGATTAGAGAGAATATAAACTAAGTCTTGAATAAAAATAATATCCGATTTTCTTCCTTCTATCTTTCTGTATTCGATATTACAGATAAAGAAAATATTTATTTTTCATCTTCTACACATGCAGAATTCAATAGATAAACACAATGACAATGATGAATGATTGATAAACGAGTGTCTGACATGAGCTATATGATGTCAATATGATTTATAATAGTTTTGTGTTTGAAATATTCCACATATTTTAAAGAATTGCATACCATTGGATAAACTATCGTTTCATATTATTCGAATATATAATCAATCATTCATAGTTATTTGTAATGATAGTTTACACATAATGATTATTAAGACTGGACTGTTCGAAGTTCGAAAAATATTAATTTTTGATAAAAAAAAACAAACTAATTGTCTCACTCACGAAGATATCACACATTCAAATACCTCGATTCTTTTATCGAAAGATCTTTTGAAATATTTCAACGAGTATTTTATGTGTTATTTTCTACTGACATCATTTATAGATAGATAGACGATTTCTTGTCAATGATTAATTATTATCATCGTCATTGAATTTGTTTATTTATGAGAGAGAAAATCGGATATTTTTTTTTTAATCAAGATCTGAATAATACTCTCTCTAATCGCATAAATAACGACTGGGAAAAAAAATCCTGTTATTACATCATTCATAAATTGCTATTCTTTCTGTAACTTAGAATTGAATATGGCTACTACAGTCAGAGAAAAGTCGTTAAGTACTCGTGTGATTGAAATGCTATTGAATACAATTAATTTATTTCAAAGTAAATTACTTGAATTGTATAAAAAATTGTTTTTCTGAGACATTCAAGATAGTTTTAAGATGATATCATTTTCTCAATAAACAAATTATTCCATTTAGGTTATCATCAACTATCGCAAGAAAATGCCATGTTACGTAATGAATTATCTCATTATCATAAAAAATCTGAAGAAAATAAAGCATTAAATGAACAATTGATTGTATCAAGTCGAGAACCACAATGCAAGTCAATATCTTCCAATTTAGTACCTGAAGATCATCAATCATCTCAAGGAAATACTAATTTATATCCAATTGCATCACAAAATCTAAAAGAAATAGAAGAAGAAGAAGTATTACGTAGAGAAGTAGCTCATTATCGTGAAAAAAATGCTGAACTACTCGAACGTTATCGAAGGTTCAATGAAGAATTGAAGAGAAAAAAGATCGATTCATTTGAGTCTTTGACTCAATATGATAAGGATGCAATGAAAATTCTAATCGAACTAGCTCGACTTACTGAACCCATTCAATTAGAAGGTATTAATATTGGTCTTTTTGGTATAACATCTACTGGAAAATCTACTATGCTTAATGCTCTTCTTGGTGAAGAACGTGCTGAAACAGGTATTGGTGAAACAACAATTAAAATCACACCATACAAAGGAACTAAATATACTCTTTGGGATGTTCCTGGTCGAAATGATGAATTATCTTATTTCACTCTGGAATACATTTCCTTTTTCAAAGGTCTATCACATCGTTTAATTCTCATTCAAGCTACTGTTAAAGAAAATTCAAGTATGATGGAACTTTTGGATGAAATTGGATTAAATTATGATATTGTTTTTAACAAATTTGATAAAGTCGATGAAGATGAACGAGTAGAAGTAAGGTGCGAATAATGCAAAATTCAAGTAGATTTTTGTTTTCGTTCGTTTATATATGGTTTGATAGAGCGTGAAATGCTGATCACAAATATATACTTTTTATTTCGATTTGATCGTAGTTTGACTGAGAAAAACGCTAAATAAGTCAGATGATTACAAATATCATATATTTAGATATATTTCGTTCCTTTTACAGAAATTGTTAAATTTCAAGGCCATTTATTGTGTGAAACCTTTTTAAAATATCATATTCTGAATCAGCGTGAAAAACTGAATTAAAAAATGCTATTTGATTAGATTCAAAGCCAAAAAAAGTTTAGGAAATCCTGTCATATATACATAGCTCTACAGTAGTGTGCAAAATTATAGAATCATCTGTTTGAGTCAAGTTGTTTGCTCGTTTTCTGTAAGTTCAGGTTTTCGAAAGAAACCAAGTGTATAGGATAAGATGTATGCGAGTATGCTCTATCCAACTATAAAATCAGATTTCTCAATATTAAATATTAAGTTTGAGAAAATAAATATTTAGTGAAATCTGTCATTTTTTGCCTGTGCAAAATTATAGAATCAGTATGGTAGTTTCGTCGTTTCCAGATCAATGTTGCTTTAGTTTTCCTTGAAAATTGCATAAACAAATAGAGAACGTCCTGCTGAACATTTTCATAAAAAAAAGTTTGAATAACCGTGTATATTTAAATTTAAAATGAGACTTTCTTGGTCAAGCGAAAATGACTGGAAAACGACATATGCGCTTAGTATCACGGCTAAGAAATTTGAAATAGAGTAAGTATTCGTTTTTTGACGAAGAATTCAAGTAAAAAACATATATTACTACAAAATAACATGTTCCTGGTTTCTGGACAGTATCATGTTAGAGACTTAGATATGTGTACAGAAAAATCCATTGTATTTTTAAACTAAAGGTAATGCTGCATTCGAACAGTTTTTCTTATTTACCGTGGAAATGGGCATAAACCAATGCAATTTAGGGCGCGTTTACAAGGTCCTGATCCTCTGCTTTGAAATGTATGAAAACTGCGGAATTGTTACGTAATCTGATACTTGTTTGAGCCAACGAAAGTACAAGAAAGATCTCAATTTTTAACCGAAGTTGTTGGTAGTTTTTGTTACCATATCCACTTCCCTAACACAATCAGGTACAGAGCTCAGGAACATCTCGTTTTGCAGCAAAAGATGTGTTCTTTCGGAATCCGCTATCAAAATATCAAGCCTTACACCATTTCAAATTTCTCACGCATGGTCCTGAGCTCCGACGATGTTTTCAAGCCATTTTGGCTTGACAAATAAAATCTCATTTTAAATTTAAATATACACAATTTTTCAAACTTTTTTAATGAAAATGTTCAGCAGGACGTTCTCTATTTGTTTATGCAATTTTCAAGGAAAACTAAAGCAACATTGATCTGGAAACGACGAAACTACCATACTGATTCTATAATTTTGCACAGGCAAAAAATGACAGATTTCACTAAATATTTATTTTCTCAAACTTAATATTTAATATTGAGAAATCTGATTTTATAGTTGGATAGAGCATACTCGCATACATCTTATCCTATACACTTGGTTTCTTTCGAAAACCTGAACTTACAGAAAACGAGCAAACAACTTGACTCAAACAGATGATTCTATAATTTTGCACACTACTGTAGAGCTATGTATATATGACAGGATTTCCTAAACTTTTTTTGGCTTTGAATCTAATCAAATAGCATTTTTTAATTCAGTTTTTCACGCTGATTCAGAATATGATATTTTAAAAAGGTTTCACACAATAAATGGCCTTGAAATTTAACAATTTCTGTAAAAGGAACGAAATATATCTAAATATATGATATTTGTAATCATCTGACTTATTTAGCGTTTTTCTCAGTCAAACTACGATCAAATCGAAATAAAAAGTATATATTTGTGATCAGCATTTCACGCTCTATCAAACCATATATAAACGAACGAAAACAAAAATCTACTTGAATTTTGCATTATTCGCACCTTACAAAAACAGGTTCGATCTGACGTGCAACAAATCGGACTAAAAAGAGTGAATAAAATATATTTTGTCAGTGCCAAATATCCAAAGATGTTCAATGACTGGATGGTTATGATCGAATCAATACATACATCAATTTAAAACTTACTCCAATCACTAAAAAAAAGACATAATTTACTTACCAAAATAAATTTGATATATTTTCTATTTTGAAATAAACAATATTTCAACAGATAAAAAAAAATGTCTTCAAATAAGGAAAACAATATTTACGAGAACGATATAGTTTAATAGCATTATATTTATCTGATAAATTTGTAAGTCAATGATTTGAAATTTATTTTTCAAAAAAAAATAACATTAAAAAGCTACGATCATCGATGGTAATATCATAACCTAATGTTAATCCTTTAATAAATGAAATATATTTTTCATTTAAATATATTAATTCATCATTACAATCGGATGCATCCCAAAGAATATACTTTATGCCTTGATATGATGCCATTTCTTTCGTTATTTTACCAACACCTGTATCAGCAACTTTTGTCCCCAAAAGACTATTGACTAAAGTTGAATTGCCTCAGTTCTACGTGCTAGTTTAACTACAACTCTCTATTGTTGTTTCTCTTCGCTTTTGTGATAATCGAAGCAGAATGAAAAAGTGTTGTTAAAATGTACTTTTTCGGGTAAAATAAACTGTAAAAAAAATTGAAGAATGAAAAGTTCAATGGCAAATATATTTAAACTCGTTAACATGGTGTAAACGCGCTCTTGAATGTTTATTGTCTGTCTGGATATATAGTTTGAAACATTTTAAATAAATAGACAGCAATTTTTTGATTTGTTTATTTTCACATTTTAATATGAAACAACGACAAGGAAATAGTATTGTTGATAGTAATAAAAAGAAGAAATTACAAGGTAACGATTATATCTGTCGTTCTTTTTATATTTTATCATTGTTGTTTAATAAAACAACCTCATGTAAACGAGTTAGTGAAAATACAGTTTCTTTTAAAATCTAATGATTAGAATTTTGTTCATCAAGTACAAATTTCGAAGATCTTACTAATGAAATTATCTACAAAATATTCACATTTCTTGTTTTTTTATCAAGTATATATCGTTTTCTCTAGCTTAAATATATGATTTGAAAATCTTTTAAATTATTCAATAGAGCTTATCAAACTTAATATGTCTTTTATGTCTAAATCGATGTTTGTAAATTGTTATACATATTAAATTATTCGTAATAAACATCAAATTAAATTCCTTGATTTAACATATTCATTTATTATCAAATTTAAATTACCTATCAATCATGTCGATAATTCAACTAATAAATATTAACGAATACCAAATATTCATGCATTGATACTTGATAAAATTTCACTTTTTAACTTAGATTTAATATCAATTGAACGAAGTGCAAGTTTTCGATTAGTTTCAAATACAAATATTATTAAAAATCTAATTATTAAATCAATAAATTTATTAGATAAAATGATATTTTTTATTAATCTATGTCCTCGATTACAACATCGTAAGTTACAATAAGTACACTTAACGAGTCGTTTAGACCAATTTTATTATAGAATAAATTTTATTTTTAGATAAGTATTTAAAAAAAGCTTTTTTTTGATTTTCAAAGTGTATATAATACATTTCTATCATATGCGTAGAAACGAAACAATGCAACAGAAATAAATTCATATTGCTTTTCTTTATAAGCTCATTTCAGGTATACTTCTCTATTTTTTTCATTCATAAGATTTATTTATTCTTTGAAAAAGATTAACAAAAAAACATTGTCTTTTTTGTTTGAAATATATAGAAGAAGAGTATGATGACTAGCTAATAGAATTTTAATCATATGAGTGAAATGATTGTTTTCATTGACTTAGATATTTTATAACTTGCTTCATCATTAGAAACTATAGGAATGAGAACAGTATTTCATGGCTATTTTCTCAAAGATACTGGACGGCCTTGGTTTTACAATTTGATACTGATTTCTTGTAAGGTTTTTTCAGATCTGTTCATGTACTACAGAGCTCTGTTTTAGTTTCTTTTTCTCTATTTAGAGGAAAAAGGTGTCAAAGTGAATTGATTTAGCTAAAATCATTGTTGAAATGACAGGAAAATCTTGATAATATTCAGTGGACACGATTCTTTATGACGTCTTCTACCAATTTGTAAGTTGGATTCAAGAAAAAGTTAATGTACAGAACCTATTTTACTGTGTCTTCAAAGATTAAATACAAAATCTCTATTACGGAACTATTTCATCAAGTGTTTAAACGAAGTTTGGTAAGAAATTTCTATGTATAGGAAACCAAAAAAAGAACGTCCTCGTGTGCCTCGAAGATTGTTTCAAGATTTTGTAAAAAGCTTTTATTCTAGAGTGTAGCATAAAATCTTATGAGCTGGGTAATATTAGTGTTTCAGTGTTCGGAGTTAATGCAAAGTCTAGATAAGGGATCTTTTGTTATTTCCAGAATGCCATATTGTTCGACTTGACTTTGAAAACTTTTCTTCATGTAAATACAATGAACCAGTACGTATAATAGTAACTAATGAGATTATCAGCCGTGATGATGAAAAGGTAAGTCAATGGGAGAAAATACCAGTGTTTAGATGCGCAGCAATAAACTGCAATTAGGAAGAGCTCGTACAGTGAAAAGAAAAAAAATGTAAACTGAACTAAAATTCTGATCGAATATAACATCAGATAGAAACAAGTAATATAAAAGAATTTTTTCACTTCGATACAATGCTGCACCAAGAATAATCGCTTGAAAGATAAAGACAATGAGAACGGGTAATAGTGGTGTAGTTAACCGAATTGATCGATTCAAGCGGTAAACTCTAACATATTTCGATTGCGATGCAACTTGATAAGGATCGACTGGCAGTAGCACGATGAATAAGTATTGATGCTTTACTAATACTTCCTGTATTATACTATCAACGAAAAAACGACTGCAAATCGTATTTTTGATCTAAAATATAAAGTTTATAATACATAAAAATATTAGTATGAAGATACAAGCTATTGATATATTTTCTGAGTCTTTTTAGTACATGCCTGAGTAAAATATTTAGTGGTCAGTTATTGTACATCTGGTTTTTGTTTATTTTGTGTTTTATTCCTATTTCGATTGCACGATGGTTTCTATTGAAAATGTATACATTAAGTGAAGAAAGACGCTAGTATATAATTATTGGTGGAAAAAAGGCTTTATAAACGCCTCACGAGTAGCACATTTTCTCAACAGTGTCATGTCTCTACAACATACCGTGTCATTAATTATTATCGTCTCCATAATGATGCAAATTATAGACATAGTCCTGGTCGGTTATCTGCACGCAATTCCAGACAAATCGAACAACTAGATCGAATCATATAACAGAATCGATCGGCTACTGCTGATGAATTATTATCATTCACACATTTCGACACTACCTAATGTACATTACAAAATTATCGTCGATCTCTTATTAAAGTCAAAAGCATCAATATCAATGAAATAAGACGATATCAATCTGCTGCAGTGTATCATCGTGCTCACATCAAGAATTATATTTTTGAAGAAGAATGTTATGTTGGTTTAAGAAATACATGACAGGTTGTTTGGTGTAAACGAAGGGAATCAACATGCAGGAAGGAATTTTCATTTTTGTGACCACATGTGAATTTAATCAGTTTTATTTGGTGGAATGATTATATCTTCCGCCAATTTGATAATTGTTTAAATAGTGATACATTCATTGATATAGTTAATGAAGTTATATTTTAATATTTACAAAAATTTAATGGATTTTTATATATTTTTGATGAAGTTAAATGGCGCAGAAGTGATGAATTCAGGCAATGATGTGAGCAATAGAATATTGAACTATGTGAATGGCCAGGTTATAGTCCATATTAATGCTATGGAATTAGTTTCGAACATTATCAAACAGATATTTAAGGTCCCAGTCCTCTCTCCTCAAAAATCGATCTCAGCTCAGAGACGTTCAAATGGGTCGAATTTGAAGCATATGTTAGGGCTGAAGTGAGGAGACGATGGTAAAATTTTCAGTTCGATGCCTTGACGTTTGACAAAGATGCGAACCAAAGAAGGGTAAAAAAATGGCTCATCTCATCTCCAAGATTTCTCTGTGGACTCTCAGTATATATATATATTTATTTGAAAGGTTTCTCTAGGGCTAGCCTATCTCGAGGGCCGTTTCTTAAAATAAGCCCTTTTATTATTATATAAGAGGCCATGTCTATAGGAAAAGCGCCATTTTTTGGCGGCTTTTTTGAGTCATCCCTTTTCCTCTCTTAAAAAAAGAAAGAACTTAAAAAAAAGGGTAACGAGGTAGGCTAGCCCTAGAAACAACCTTCCAAACAAAAAAAAGAAAAATATATATATATATACTGAGTGTTCACAGAGAAATCTTGGAGATGTGATAAGCTATTTTTTGACGCCTGTTTGGTTCATATCTCTGTCAAACGTCAGAGTATCGAGCTGAAAATTTTACCACCGTCTCCTTACTTCAGCTCCAACATATGCTCCAAATGTCAGCCTATCTGAACGTACATGAACTGAGATCGAAGTTTGAGGGTAGGGTGGCCTTAATCAACTTTTAAGGGACGTGGTAGCCTTAAACGAGCTTTTGTGTACGGAGTTAAATCGTAAATCGTTTTTTACTCGCACTTTAGCGATCGTAACCGAAAAAGTCATTTTTATACCCAAATGAATCGGTGTAAGAATCTTTCGTTCACTTAGTAGGATACTTGGCTTAACAGTTTGAAAAAAATCACGAAAACATAATTTTATCAGTTTTTGTCACCAATGTTTCGAAAGGCACTAGACACCGATTTTTCGCTGCTACAAATGGTGCTGTTGTCGTAACGCAGATGTTGCATTTGTTCGATTAAGAACATGCGACAACGGCCAAGTTACATTTTCTGGAAATATGGTTACTCCGTGATTTTTCTTTTCCGATGTATTTGGTGACGTGACAACACTCTATAGCGGTTCTTCGTTTGTCTATAAACTTAGAAATTTTTTATAGGCAAAATATCATGTATTATTTTTCTTCACCATCTGCACCAATTTTGTCTCGGTCTCCGACACCACTTTGTTCTTCGCTGACTTTCTGTTGCTTGAGCTCAAAATCAAAGTAAAACATAGTATCTTATACAACTTTCAAAACAGATTAGCATCTCTTTATCTTTAATGCGAAGGCAAACGCACAGCTGAGGGAGACAACAATTATACCCACAACTACTAATAGTGTGTGGCAATAATATGATTGTCCTAATCTGGTTATAAAACATTCATGTGTAGTACGGAAGAATGTAAAAGTATTACTCAACTTACACTGTCTGTAATAGCTGATGTAGTGTCCACATTAGAAGCATGACTGTGTCACCCTGTCTATAGGGCTAAGACAGAGAACCAGAGTGAGTGCATGTGTATAGATCGTAGACTTTATTTTCGAAGAAAAAATCGCGTTTGAACAATAAAATAAAAGAACTCTCTCGAACAAGCAAAAAAATGGTGTATATGTAGGAGAAATAAAGAAGCAAAAAATGTCATGTATGATCATATTTTTGGCACAACGAATCATGCATCATGAATGAAGAAGAAAAAGAAAGAAAATAATGCGATCCTAAATCATATGTATAATAGCGCGCGCATAAAAAAGAGTGATGGCTTGAGTTATCGATAACAGACTGATGGAAAAAATAGTTGCCATATTCGGAACATTGGTTCCACTAGAAACGGAAGTATTGGTGACTGAGAACAAGCCAAAACTGAAAAATCAGTATATAAGAAAATGTAAGAAAAGGAACATGATCCGCATACCTGGAGGGCGAAGTGACAGAAGTAGAAATCGTCGTAGTATTGGTAGTTGAAACTGTAGAGGAATTTTGAGAAGAGTTGGTTGTAAGAGCGCTTTATTAAGATGAAATATAAAAACATGTCATTCATCGCTTGATATACTTAGCATGATTAGATACTTACATAGTTGAAACCGTAGTAGTATTTGCTGTAGTTGTGATATTTGTTGGGAGCTGAGTGGTAGTTGCATTTGAGATATTTGTTGGGAGTTGAGTGGTAGTTGTATTTGTTATTAAGGACACATTTTGGCATGCTGAGCTAGCATTGGTTGAAATGCAACTGACATTGAATGCAGCACCACATGTTGCTATATTTTGATTGCAATAATTCGTCGTACAGAAGCACCCACAGAATGTATATGCGATACATCCATATGAATACGACACCTGGTAGAGCATACTTGTAGAGCTTTCGTAAATTCGAAATGTACTGTTCGGTCCATATAGGAAGTTCGATCGATCGTTAACGTATTTGTTATAAAAAAGGAGAATACTAGACAGCGTCTGCTGATATTCTTCGATGCCAATTGAATATGCGAATTGACTAAATGAATAGTCATCGGCAAGAATGTAACAGAGCACAGTTTTGTTCCGTAAGTATTGATCGCACGTCGTTTGATTAGCGGTAGGATAGGACCAAAGAGATGAATAGTATGACGTACACAAATAGTATAGTGATGTTAAATTGTAAAAAAAAAACTGACCAGATGTGTTTTCGTAGCAGGTTATGGGGTTAGAGAGTGTCGGCAGAATGTTTTGAGGAAGGCGTACTGGTGTTGTATTTGCTGCTCTCATTGCATTCACAGATGCGACACAAGAATTATAACTCACCGTGCAGTTGTCCGTTGCACAGATGCAGATCGATGTATTAACTGCACTCTAAGAAGAGTTAGAATTCAGTTTTATGAAGTAGTAGACTCTTCATGTGTCTTTGAAAACCTATAGATTACTTACAGATTGGAAAGGTCGTGGAGAACAAGTACCATAACCAATGTCAGTAGTGTTTGACGTTAGTCCAGATGAACAGTTTTGAAACGAAATGATTGACTTGAAAGTGTTTGTAAACTGAATGTCAAATCTACGTATAGTTGTATTCGTCCAGATTGAACCACTGCTATTACCAACTACGGTATCCTGTTCAATCGCACAGAGATCAAAGTTCATGCCACTGATATAGTAGCCAGTACAGGTAATATTTCTATTTGTGTAGGAAATCGTAGAAATATTCACAGGAAAAAATGGTAGAGTCCAGCTCAAAGTCGAAGTAGTCAGAAGAATAAGAAGTGTCAGCATTGTAACCGTACAATGAAATATTTGAAATGAAATGTAAAGAAAAAGACGAGAAAATTATTCTTTTAAATATTATAATTTCAGTGAAAGGGTAACTTTGACGTTGTTTATGTTATAACCATTTCAGGCTCTTGAAATAACGCTAACGGCTTATTTAAACGCCTGCACGACTAATTTTCACAACAAATCATCCTCGTCTTTCGCTGAAATTTGCTCATTTCTGACGGTTGTTGTTTTGTTTTTAAAGGTTTGAAATAATACTGTGGAAGAAAAGTTGACTAATCATGTACTTATAGCAGCAAGATAGAGAAGATTGTACAGAACATACATATCGACTACGTCAGGAATCTATATGGAGTTTTCTTTGGCAGAAGAGTCACTACCGTACTATGAGTATAGCGATTCTTATTAGAGAGATTATATTTTTAAAAGATTTCTTTGTTAAAAAAATGAATTCATATAGGCTCCAATCCTAACATGGGAGAATACACACATATATGATTGAGCACATGCGTTCGGAGAAAAGAAAAACAAACAAATATAACAAAAAGAGTGAGGGTGTGATTGTCGATAAGTGTAGGTGAAGTCATAAACGTAAATGTGGGTGTGGATGCCGTTGTGGGTGAAGCCATCGATGAGAAGAAGGTTTTTGTGTGGTTTCGGTGGCGATTTGAGTGTATATCTGGGTGTAGGTATGGATGGAAACGAGTTAGAAATGCACTCCACGGACCCATATATTGAGAGGGACGTTCAGTAGCAGGTCAACATGCATCAGGCAGCTGTAGCCATGCTGTTATCCACATGAAGAGTCGCACGGTGTGTTCTTCATGATGAACGTTCACGCGGTGATTATTTATAGTACTGAACTTTCTCATGCGGAAAATTCACCAATCCCATACATTTGAATGATGAACGCGCCCATTGTACTGTGCGACGAAAAAATCGAAAAAAATAAATTGTATAATTTGAAGAAGCTAACGAGGAAACTCCCCCAAGTAGTGAATCGCTTTTCAATAGGAAAGCACATGATTGTATGCAGTTTTCTGTGCTGATCCCGAATATCATGGTCCTAACGACTCATATGGTTTTTTAGTTTCCATACCATAGCTACCAATCCTCTTCTAATGCGGTTTTTTTTTCATAAAAGAAGGAGACGGATAAAAAGTCAAATCGGTTCATAGGACTTTTCTCGGTCTATCCCCATTAAATCATATATCAGGTAAAAGAATGTATTAAGATTGAAATTTCGACACTATTTTTATAGGGTTTTCGTTGAACCTCCGAAGCAAAGTACTTTTCGCAAAATAACTCATTTTTGATCACAAATTCAATAATCAATCTTATCACAGTGGATTGGGTTTTATAGTAAATTAAGTAGAAAAATAGTTGTGAAATTAATTACTTAATAGCTTTTAAATAAGGCTTCAATTCTATATATGAATCAACAATCGATTGCTTGATTTAGTGGGGAGAGGAATTGATATACTTTTAGGCACTGTTGGTATAGGTCCTATATTTATCATCAACTTTTATCTTTCAACAAATATTTTGTCGTAAAAATTGAAGTAACCAAAATTCTAATCTTGTTCATTTGATAGCCCTTTTTAAAAGCTACAAAACTGTATATGTCCTAAAGACTAAAAACTATGGCCACTATGAAAATTTCTAGACACATTGTGCTGGGATTGGTAGCTATGCTATGGGAACTAAAAAGCCTTATGGGCCGTTAGGACCATAATATTCGGAATCAGCACAGAAAACTGCATATAGTCATGTGCTTTCCCATTGAAAAGCGATTCACTACTTTGAGGAGTTCCCTTGTAAGTGCTGCGCTTGATGGAACAACCTCAAGTGTATATGAAAATGATATTTTTCCTACACTTTCTTGTGATTCCGTGAAGATTCACAATATTACTTAAATCGACATAGTAATAAACGATTTTTGCTTTAAAATAATAGTTTTCTAGAAAAACTTTCAGAAATTGTTTACTAAATATATGTATTTCTAGATATATCGACATAATTTGATTTGTTAGGTATCGTGAGACTATGTCAGCACTAGTAGATGCTCTACTTCTATCTCTCTCTCTCGTTGACTATGTCCATAATAAATCATAAGTATTTTTGTTTTACATAAATAAATGTGAAATTTTGTCACAAATCTTTTATTCTTTTTCAATGCTAAAAGGCGCACTTCATCATAAACAAGTAATTTGCTAAAAAGTATATATGAACTAGATATTAGATAAAATACATGTGTATAGTTTACATATATATGATTGTGATTCAAAATTCTTTCTAAAACTCTTCTTTTTTCAAAATCTTAATGTCAATTTTATTTCTTGTTGATCAAATATCTTTTTACCAAAGATTAATCCAATACGTTGAGCAATTATTTCATGAAATTCACATGTTCCTTTTACTGTTTTTAATGAAGATGAAAGCTGTTGTTTAATTACATCAACATCAGATTTATTATAAGTAAATAGTTTGATTGATGTGGAGCATTGAATTTCATTAATAAAATCTGATGCTTTTTCATGTGATTTATTTGGATTGAATGAAATGCAATCGTCCATTTTTCTTTTCATTTGAGCTGAAATGGCATCGGCAATGCCTTTGCCATGATCACACTTAAGAAAAATCCATTTCATATCAATTGAATATGTTATAGCATATCGATTTAACATGTAAATTGTTGTTTTATTTCGATATTGCGAAGATGGAGAATCTGATATAATATTTATTCTTTTTCTTGTTGCTCAACCATCAAATAATTTAACAGATCTCCAATGCTGCACCATGCGGCTTCCGCCATATAATTTGTGTAATCAGATACTGAACAAAAACTAAATGAATCAGATTTTAATCAAACATAACCAGAATGCAATGATATGTGATGCTCGTAGTAGTATGCTCCTGAAATATCCAAGTCAAACATTATAATTTTCTGCCCAATCAATTTGTATAATTACAATATCGTCTGATTACTGTGCATTAGTTTTTGCTTGTTTAGCTGCCTTGAATTCCTGATGAAGCCGTTGTAAATGTTGGTGAAAATCCTAATAAAACGGAAAACTATAAATCTTCCAGTTAAATCTGTGAATCAAATAAAACTTACATCAACTTCTACAAGTAATTGTTTTATAAAATCTTCTATTGTAGTCACTGATGAAACTTTTTTGATACTGCCGAGGAACTTGAGGATATTTTTACTTTTTTTCCATTCGATATAAATCAATGTAAACTTTTCATGCTTTAATTTATACAAAGCATCTTTTTATTGTTTGGCCGACTTTTGATAATTTAATACTTCATTTAAATTGACCGACATAGATTTCAACAATTGTTCAATAATGGGTTTGCTCGATTTCAAGTGGTTTAATTTATCAAATTTCAGTTGCGGATTCAGACATGTAATGTATAAGCATGTTTCCCAATCATCAACTTTTGGTTTAATAATAAATGAAGGCACAGCGTACCGAAATGTATGATAATCAATGTCAATTTTTGTTTCTCATTCGAATTGTTGATGAAGAACTTTTAAATGATTTAATCGATATCGTATCTGGTGATAATTGATTTGTTTATTTTTATCTGAACATAGTTTTAATACAGGGTGTTCCAAAAGTCCGGCGTGAAAAAAAACTTAAATATCTCCCTTACGGCTCGAGCAAACGAGCTGATTTTTTATCAATTATAGAGACATGTTCAAAGTTTATATCCATAAAGACATGTCTAGAGAGACTCTTTGTTAAGTATCATTATTAGTTTGAACAAAAAATTTTTTACTTTTTCACAGGTAGGAACAGGGTGAGTCAAAAGTGACATTAACAAGAAAAAATTGAATATTTCTGCAACAGCTCAACCAAACAAACTGATTTTTTTACTCATAATAGCGGCTTGTTCACACTTTCAATCCATACGGACAAGGTTAGAGAAAATCTTTGTTACATACCATGAGTGACTTCAACAAAAAAATGTTTACTTTATCTCAGATAAGAGAAAAACCCAATATACTTAACAAAGAATTTTCTAGGCATGTCTTTTTGAATTTGAAGCTTGACCATGCCTCTATTATTGATAAAAGAATCAGCCCGTTCGCTCGAGCTGAAATGGAGATAATCAGTTTTTTCTCCATTGCGTAATTTTTGGGCAACCTTGAAACATTATTTTGTCGAAAAAAAAACTGAATATCTTCTTTACGGTTCAAGCAAACGAGCTGATTTTTTTACCAATGATAGAAGCATGTTTAAGTTTCATATTCATAAAAACATGCCTGGAGAGATCTTTTGTTAAGTATATTGTTTTTTCTTTCTATCTGTGAAAAAGTAAAATTTTCTTGTTCAAACCAATAATGATACTTAACAGAGATGGGCACAGGGTAACTTTTTTGTACCCTGCCCTGTCCTGTACCCTGCTCTTACCTTACCCTGCCCTGTTAAAAAAAATGGACAAGAGAAAAAACGAACCCTGCCCTGCCCTGCCCTGCAGATCAGAATGAAGCAGGGGACGGCAGGGTGCCCTGCAAATCCGATGCAATATATGATGAATTTTACTAATCAAATTTAATAATAACAACATTTTAAATGGTATTGTGATACATCATTTTATTTTAATCTATGTCGCAATAACATTAATTCACAGGTAATATAACAAAAAATATAACATATATCCATAATCTTTACTAGTAACCTTTACCTGCACGAAATATCCAAAAAATAAATAAAAAGACAAGATATAAAAACTTTTATCAGCGACAAAAAAAATAACAAAAAAATATACATTTTAATGTTTATATAACTGTTTTTCTACTGATTATACTAATAAAATATCTAATTTATCTGGTTGTAGATTTGCTCCGCTTTCATTTGGTAAAGACCTCATCATGTATTTGTTTTTTGTTTTAACTGACAAAGATACACGAGTAATAAATGTAACTATAAGCTGTCCAATAATTGTTATATTCTCTTTTCTTTTCTTTCACTATATTCTATATGCATTTGTAGATGAAAATTCTAACTGTTAATTGATACCGTCCTCTCTCGTGTCGTTTAGTGCTTTATCTCTTGAAAAAATAAAAAAACTGGCTTCTCGCAGATATAAAAAAATATTTGCAGGGAAGAAAATCTTTACCCTGCACCCTACCCTGCATCCTGTCCATCTCTACCCTGCCCTGGAGCAGGACAGGGTAGAATTCGTTTTTTTCATCCTGCCCTGTTTCAGGGCAGGGCAGGGTGCAGGGCAGGACAGGGTTACCCTGCCCTGTGCCCATCTCTGATACTTAACAAAGAGTCTCTCTAGACATGTCTTTATGGATATAAACTTTGAACATGTCTCTATAATTGATAAAAAAATCAGCTCGTTTGCTCGAGCCGTAAGGAAGATATTTAAGTTTTTTTTCACGCCGGACTTTTGGAACACCCTGTATATCATCTCTACACATAAAAGCTCGATTTGTTTTTTCAAGTTGTGAAGGTGAAGTTGATGGAGATGTGTATTGGTTTGATAAATTAGTTCCAAACTTTTGTTAAATATTTGATATTGTACTACGTTCAAGATTTTCCTTCTTGTCCATCATTCACACTATTACTCGTTTCGTAGCTGCCGGACTTAAATTTGATACAAAAAAATTTTTAGTGATATCGGTGATATTTCGGATAATGAAGTTTTATTTGTTGTCTGTATTAATCAATTAAGTTTCTTCACTTCTTTTTGTAGATCAGATATCTTTGCACAGAGTTTCATATTTTCAGTTTTTAATTTAATGGTATTTTCCATCTATTGCCGTCACTGATGCTGTTGTTTGTTCATTCAATCTTTTTCTTATATTGTTTATCAAAAGCTTTTGAAGACAAACGTTTTAGTTTTATTTTCAATTGGTACTTTTGCTCACGCGTCAAAGCACATTTTTTATTCATTTTTGGATATTAATATAAAATAATTAAATGTTAGAATTAAAGCAAGGAGCATATCTGACACTTAAGTTGACATGCATATAGTGCCTTTTGATGAAATTTATTAGATACATGATTTTATTGAAAATCTTGTCCAATTAGTACTTAAGTACCTGTTTTGTGAACTGATAAAGATACAAAAGTGTTAGCATTCTACAATTATTGTCGATACACATTCAATTTCTATACTCTATTTCCATAAATCAATCAGTTTGTATGTATAATTACTGCGATAAATGTCGATCTACACATTGTTAGTAAAACTGAATTTTCTCTTAAACGGAAAACGATTTTTCGTTGATTTTTTAGGACATTACTCTATTCTATAAAATGAGAAAAAGATCAAGTTTTTGTCGCAAATGATTTAGTTTACGCCAAGTTATAGCCGTAACAAAATTTAAAATGTCGATCTATATTTCGTATGAATACCATGTTTTTAATATTTCGAGTGGTTTCTTGTAATAATGAGATTGCAGAAGCTAATGTCATTCAATTGTCAAATTATTTTCCCTTCCTTCCTCTTTCATATTCGATTACAAGCTGGTTTTGTCAACACCTGTCTATCATAAATCTTCAAAGCTGTGTCAGAACAAAAACAAGCGCGTGCTCTTCGGTATCTCATTTTTCATGATGATAATGCAAGACCACATCGAGCTTGGATTGCTATGGAATTTTTGACCAAAAGTTATGCAGAACCATATCCAAATCCTTCATATTCTTCAGATTTTAGTCCCTGCGACTTCTTCCTGTTTCCAAAACTCATAAATGACCTTTGTGGAATGGCGCTGAACAACGACAATGCAATGTTAGCTGCCTTAGAATGAGTCGTTAATAGCCTTACAAAAGAAGATTCTAACAACTATGGATCCAAAACATTATTATGTCATATAATTCTATTGATATTCCATCTTAATATTTTAGGCACTTGGTTCAGAACAATTATTTCTAGAAAATTTTGAAGTTCGACATTATTTAAAGAATTGCCAATGTTTAACATTAATACCTGAACAATTTGTAGTTGACGAATTTGAATAGTTACAACTTGATTCACTAGATTCAATTAATGGTACAAAATATTTTTTTTTAATAATTAAAAAAAATACGATTTATTTCTATAACAATTGTAGATTTCATGGATTACTTTGAAGATAATTTTATAGGACGTTCAATTCATAATAATTGACGTCATCAACCTCGTAATACAATAGCTATGGGAAATTATTATTCACGTTTAGATCAACAATTGCCAAGAACAAATCATCCATGTGAGGAATGGTATAGAGCTTTTCAAGTATATGAGTTTATGAAGTATTTTCTTCATACTATATCTTTACATTGTTTATATAGCATTCTGCAGGTTCGTTTCCATCAATTTATCAATCAATAAGAGATTTACAAATGAAGCAACAAGCAACATTCCTCATGGCTGAGCAATTACAAGCGGGTTTCGTAAAACGAAGAAGACGTGCGAAATATGAACGTTTAGATGAATATCTACAACATTTAGTTTCTTCTTTTGATACGATGGCAAGAGATATGTACTTTAAATGTGGAAGAGCTCTTTTTCATTTTTCACGAACATGTTAAATTTATTAAAAAAAAATTATTTTCTTCTACTCTGTAATTGTTTTTCATATCAGGCTCAAATGTCGGGAGCTCAACCGTCAGGTCACTATGAAATTATATTATAAGGATTAATTTTCTTTTCTACTTCTTTTCGTTGTAAAATGTACAGTAGATTAGTCCTTTTTCTGTGACACACCGAGTAAGTTACACATATTTTTCCTTTAGTTCATACACAGCTTTTTATGAATATCTGAAAGATTTTAATTTAAAGGACCTTTTATGTACGGATTTAAATCGTAAATCGTTTTTTATTCGCACTTTGAACGATCATAACCGAAAAAGTCTTTTTTATAGTCAAAGGAATCAGTGTAAGAATGTTTCGCTCACCTAGTAGGACAAATGTTTTAACAGTTTGGCAAAAATCACGAAAACATAATCTTATCAACTTTTGTAACCAGTGTCTCGAAAGATTCTAAGGATCGATTTTTCGCTGCTCCAAATTGTGCTGCTGTCGTAACGCAGATGTTACATTTGTTCGAATAAGAACATACGACAACGGCCTAGTTACATTTTCTGGAAATGTGGTTACTCCATGATTTTTCTTTTTCGATGCATTTGGTGACGTGACAACACTCTGTAGTAGTTCTTCGTTTGTCTATAAACTTAGAAATTTTTTATAGGCAAATTATCATGTATTAGTTTTCTTTACCATCTGCGCAGGCTTTGTCTCGGTCTTCGGTGCCACTTTGTTTTTCGCTGAGTTCTGTTGCCTGAGGTCAAATCAAAGTAAAATATTATATCTTACTCAACTTTCCAAAAAGATTATCATCTCTGTCTTTAATACGAAGACAAACGCAGGGCTGGGCGAGTCCGAGTCAAAACTCTGACTCAAGTCGACTCGAGTCACATTTTGTCGATGACTCGGACTCGGAAGTTGACTCGACTGTGCGACTCGAATCATTCATTGAAAGGAAATTTATTCGCTTTTAGAAAAAAAATGAATGTTATTCTAATTTATATACGCCTGTTCTTATTTTTGTTTTTGTGCTTAACAACTAGGAAACAAATTAAGTGTAATAAAAAGACGTCTTGTTGACTTTCTTTATTAAATAAACAGGAAATGTAAAAATGACAAAAACAACTTCACTCGACTCGACTCGAGAAATGGCTTGATTCGCTCAGTCCTGGACAAACGCACAGTCGAGGGAGACAACAATTATATCCACAACTGCTAATAGTGTTGACAATAATATGATTGTCCTAATCTGGTCACGAAATATTAATATATAGCAAGAAAGAATGTAACAGTATTACTCAACTTACACTGTCTGTAATAGCTGATGTAGTGTTCACATTAGAAGCATGACTGTGTTAGCCTGTCTATAGGGCTAAGACAGAGAACCAGAGTGAGTGTATGTGTATAGATCGTAGACTTTATTTTCGAAGAAAAATCGCGTTTGAACAATAAAATAAAAGAACTATCTCGAACAAGCAAAGAAATAGTGTATATGTAGAAATAAAGAAGGAAAACATGTCATGCATGATCATATTTTTGGCACAACGCATCATGCATCATGAATCAAGAAGAAAGCGAAAGAACAAAATGTGATCCTAAATCATATGTATAATAGCACGCACATAAAATAGAGTGATCGCTTGAGTCATCGCTAACAGACTGATAGAAAAAATAGTTGCCATATTCGGAACATTGGTTCCACTAGAAACAGATGTATTGGTGACTGAGAACAAGCCAAAACTGAAAAATCAGTATATAAAAAATATAAGAAACGGAACACGATCCGCATACCTGGAGGGCGAAGTGACAGAAGTAGAAATCGTTGTAGTATTGGTAGTTGAAACTGTAGAGGAATTTTGTGAAGAATTGGTTGTAAGAGCGCTTTATTAAGATGAAATATAAAAACACGTCATTGATCACTTGATATACTTAGCATGATTAGGTACTTACATAGTTGAAACCGTCGTAGTATTTACTGTAGTTGTGATGTTTGTTGGGAGTTGAGTAGTAGTTGCATTTGTGATGTTAGTTGGAAGTTGAGTGGTAGTTGTATTTGTTATTAAAGACGCATTTTGGCATGCTGTACTAGCATTGATTGATGCGCTTGAAATACAGCTGACATTGAATGCAGCGCTACACGTTGCCATATTTTGATTGCAATAATTCGTCGTACAGAAGCACCCACAGAATGTATATGTGATACAACCCGTCGTATATGACTCGTAGTAGAGCATACTTGTAGGACTTTCGTAAATTCGAAGTGTACTGTTCGGTCCATATAGGGAGTTTGATCCATTGTTAGCGTATATTATATACCAAAGGAGAGCCTTAGACAGCTCCTGCTGATATTCTTCGATGCCAAACGAATATCTGGATCCACTCAATGAAAAGTCGACAGCAAGGACGAAACAGAGTACAGTTTTGTTTCGTAAGTACTGCTCGCACATCGTTTGATTCGCGGTAGGATAGGACAAAAGAGACGAATAGTATGACGTACACAGATAGTATAGTGATGTTAAATTGTAAAGAGAATACGGGCCAGATATGTTTTCATAGCAGGTTATGGGGTTTGAGAACGTCGGCAGAATGTTTTGAGGAAGGCGTGCTGGTATTGTATTTGCTGCTCTCATTGCATCCACAGATGCGACACAGGAATTATAACTCGCCGTACAGTTGTCCGTTGCACAGATGCAGATCGATGTATTGACTACGCTCTAAGAAGAGTTAGAATACAGTTTTATGGAGTAGTAGACACTTCATAGTTCTGTGAAAACTTATAGACTACTTACAGATTGAAAGGGTCGTGGAGAACAAGTACCATAACCAATGTCAGTAGTGTTTGACGTTAGTCCAGATGAACAGTTTTGAAACGAAATGATTGGCCTGAAAGTGTTTGTGAACTGAATGACAGATTTACGTGTAGCTGTCCTCGGCCAGATTGAGCCACTGCTATTTCCGACTACGGTATCCTGTTCAATCATACAGAGATCAGCGTTCATGCCGCTACTATATAAGCCACTACAAGTAATATTTCTATTTGTGTAGGAAATCGTAGAAATATTCACCGGAAAAAATGGTAGAGTCCAGCTGAAAGTTGAAGTAGTCAGAAGAATAAGAAGTGTCAGCATTGTAACTGTACAATGAAATATTTGAAATGAAATGTAAAGAAAAAGACGAAAAAATTACTCTTTTAAACATTATAATTTTGGTGAAAGAATAACTTTAACGTTGTTTATATTATGAGTATTTCAGGCTCTTGAAATAACACTAACGGCTTATTTATACGCTTGCACGACTAAGTGCCACAACAAATCATCATCGTCTTTCGCTGAAATTTACTTATTTCTTACAGTCGTTGTTTTGTTTTTAAAGGTTTGAAATAATACTGTAGAAAGAAAAGTTGATTAATCATGTACTTATAGCAGCAAGGTAGAGAAGATTGTACAGAACATACATATCGACTACGACAGGAATCTATATGGAGTTTTCTTTGGCAGAAGAGTCGCTACCGTACTATGAGTATAGCGATTCTTATTAGAGAGGTTATATTTTTAAAAGATTTCTTGAGAGTGAGGGTGTGACTGTCGATAAGTGTAGGTGAAGTCATAAACGTAAATGTGGGTGTGGATGCCGTTGTGGGTGAAGCCATAGACGGGAATAAGGTTTTCGTACGGCTTCAATGGCAATTTGGGTGTAATTCTTGGTGTGGATATGGACGAAAATGAGTTAGAAATACACTTCACGAACCCTTACTTTGAGAGCGATGTTCAGTAGGAGGGTAACATGCATCCGAGACTTGCATTCACGCTGTTACCCATGTCAAGAGTCGCATGGTGTGTTCTTCATGATGAACGTTCACGCAGTGATTATTCCTAGTACTGAACTTTCTCATGCTGAAAATTCACCAATCCCATATATTTACTGGCGTTGTCTATTCAAACACGACTAAAACTGATACAATGTGTGAGTCCATTATGATCGAGTTTTGGCAGTATATTGCTACTGTTTTTCGAAATGAAATTATTTAGATCTAATCGAAAGGTCTCATATTGTTATAGGCAATTTCATAAAGCAACTAGTATTGAGCTGTTTTTGTGTATGAATGAATAATCGAGTGTATTGTTTATAAATATACATAGTGAGCTACAAAAGTTTCGTCGTCTAGTTCTTTTCGAAGTTGTAATTTGAGAATATCTACTCTGTTATATTCACTAAACATACTTACGATTATGTGCAAGATTTCAGACTTTCACAAGTTATCCATCTTTCTTTTTCTCTGGATCATTCTCACATAATTTTCGACAGGAGTTTTTCAACTCTCACTATAATTTTATATGACTGAAATATTGGTTTAATTTACAATGATAACCATGCCTGTTTGGCGAAAGCATGGAGGATCAAATACTTTTTTCCCGCATGGTCTTGCATTGGGTTCATGAGTTCTAGCAGAATAATTTTTATTTTGAGAATGCTGTTCCTTCAGGTCGTCCTTTAACATCTGTCAATGAACAAACAATTGATGTTGTACAAACGATGCCTGATAATGATCCTCATTCAACATACCAACAAATAGGATACACCTTGAGTATTAGTACCACAGTAATCAATTCAATTATTTATGATTATTTTAAGCTACACAGATCTTGTACTCAATGGGTACCACATCAGTTAACTGATGATCAAAAGCAATGGCATATTCAATTTTGTTGACATTCACTGAATAGATTTCAAGAAGGACAATCTCGATGTGTATTTGACATTACGATTGGTGACAAATCTTAGTTCTATCATTATGATGCAGAAATAGAAGAGTAGTCAAAAGTTTGAGTGTCAAAAACTGAATCATGTCGAACTAAAATTCATGGAAATAAAAGTTCAGGCAAAATAATGATGGCTATTTTCTTTATGAAATCTGGCTTAATCAAGTGGGTATCAATAGAAGCTGATATGTCAATACTTGTCCATTATAAATCTTGTAAGCTGCGTCAGAACAAAGACAAGCGCGTGGTCTTCGAAAGTCTCATTTTTCATGATGATAATGCAAAGTCACATTGAGCTTGGATTGCTAAAGAATTTTTGACCAAAAATCATGTAGAATCATATCCAAATTCTCCATAGTCTTCAGATTTTAGTCCCTGTTCGCAAAACTCATGAATGAACTGTGTGAAATTCAGTTCAACGACGATAATGCAATGCTAGCTACCTTAGAACGAGTCGTTCATAGTCTCACAAAAAAAGATTCTAGCCACTACGTCAAAGGCTGGTTTGAGCGAATGTACGAGTGCATTAATGCTGAAGGATAGTAGTTTGAAAAAATACACTAGACTTAATCTTTAAAAATTTATCCTAAGGATTAACGTAGTAACGTTGGCAGTGCCTCATATGGATACATTTAGTCTATTTCGGACTCGATAACAATATTTTTTTTTCAACTAACTTGAATTCGAACTAAACAAAAAAATTTAAATGAATAATGAATAGAATCGATATCATATAAAACTTGGAACTATTTTGAAGATAAACCCAAAAATAATTCACGAAGAAATTGTAATAGCTTTGGAACCCTAGGTACCATCATATCGAACAATTGCAGAGTGGACAAAGCGTTTTTGTGAAGGAAAAGAAGATGTCAATGATAATCCTTGGTCTGGCCGTTCGATTTGTGAACTTACAAAAGAAAATATTGAACTAGTATAAAAGCTTATCAAGAATGATCTACATTCGAATTATGATAAAATTATAATTGGGACATTTCTCTCTCATGGTACAATAGAACGAACTATCTACGACTGTCTTACAATGAAAAAAATTATATCATGTTGAGTACCCATCAACTGACTGATGAACAAAAGCAAAAACGTGTTAAACTTTTTCGTGAAAATTTGGTGACTTTTCGTGATGGATCTCGACGATTAAGTGATATTATATCATATGATGAAGTGTGAATTTTTCATAGGCAAATCAATCGCAAGTCAACGAATGCGAGTTGGATTGTTCTTATACATGCCGTTGATGAAGACAAAATTATAGATCATAACTATTAAATAGGAAATTGTCTAAACACTGTTATCAAAGAAATATGAAAACAAGGAAAGTCAAATGATACAAAAGATATAAAATTATTTTTGTCATAGTACACTAAAAATGTGCCAGACAGAATATTCGATAAACTAAAACCGTTGATCGTATTAGAGATATTGATTGAAATCTATTTAACAAAAATGAGATGTAATGAGTTTGTGGATAAAGTGTATGTATGACAGTCAAATTGATTTGTTCATTCTAAAATATTTGTTATTTTGGCATTAACAATAAAATGACATTGATGACATTTTACATATGTTCACTAAATAATTTAGTTGTATGTTTTCAACAGAATTTTTTCATTACGATTTATAGTTTCTAATCAGACATTAAATAAAAGTATAGTTACAATAGTTTAACTTTTAACTCAAAGAGAAATTGTATGGTCGTGATCAAAATAATGGCAATTTTGCTTTTGAGATTATTTATAAAGATGTCTTTTCTTCACAGCACATCAACCGAAAAATCCGTTTCTCTACATTAAAATCATCTTGTTTGCACGTTGTGTCCGAGAAAAAACCTTAAAATACCTTTTTTTTTTATTGAAATCCTTTGTATAGAATTAGAAAACACCTTGACTAGATGTACTCAAAGCAATAAAATTTTATGAACTTTTCAAAAAAAAAACTTTACTCTGGATTAAAATACTTCTTTTTTTTCTTAAAAAATAACAGTTAATTCGAATATTTCACTTTGTCTAATTTAATAGATTAAATATAAAAAGCTGGATATTTCGATATCTATGTCAGGTATCATCATTGGAAGCAAGTGAAGATCATAATCAGATTTCACGTATAAACTCATACGTATTCAATTTATTAAAAATAATAATTCAAGATGAATTTGAATTATCATAGTAATAAATCGAGAAATTAGAACATTCTATTATTAAAATACTTCCATTTGAATCAGATCGTAATCAGCCGTTTCAAGTGTGATGAATATTAATCAAATGATCTTGATTTGTAAAAGATCAAGTATATGTAATCAATATGTATTTTTCGATTAAAAATGATGAGAAACAAATCAAGAGTTGTTTTTTTAAATTAAAGATCAAAAGCTACTTGTTTGAATCAAAATTAATGAATTTTAATCTGATTTATTGACAATTTCTCGCAGATAGTTAAGTAAATATTTGTGCCACAGTTGGAAGTCTAATAGATATAAAAAGCTAGCTCTGTGTTATACTAACTGCTAATCAAGAGAATAACAAATAATCGAAGTAATTCATTTCATACGTGAGAAAAACTCGATTTACAATCAGTAGAATCGAAATGGATTAAAACTCAAGAGGTATTTTACATTCTAATACTTAAGTACTCGTAGCTTCGTTTTATGATTACACTCCTGCATTTCTACTTAAATTGCGAAGGATTTTATGTCATTAGATAAACGCAGAGTGAAATAATATATGTCGCGCAATCATAATAGGCAGCATGTGTGATTTAGTTCATTACATCCTTTTCCTTAGTGCAAGTGTGGATTGTTAACATTAACGACAGTTTAAGAAGAAATATAATCGAGGACGACGATTGTTAAATAAACCGTTTATAACTGGCGTATATACTGCCATATAATATCGTCTGGACGATCACATGTTTGACACACATCATTCTTCTTCCAAATTTAGTCAATTTCTATTGGTCAAATACGGTTCTTGTTCTTTTCTTCCTACTATGTACTTTTAATAACTATTGTTTTTTTCCAATTTATTGTATTTAGCTACGTATAACCAATGATTATTCTGGGTAATTATACATACCCTTCATCAATACACTCACAGATACAGATAAGCATATGCAAAAGATATAGTGAGAAATATGTTGGGTAATTTTCTTTATGTTCTTGTTTCAAGAATATAAAGCAATATTACAAAAGCCATCGTAAACAAAATATTATATACATAAAAACAATGGCTCAAGTCGCAGACAAATTAATTGTCGAGGAAGATGAACAACAAAATGAGTTTGACTGAATTAGTTATTTGAGAGATAAACTTGTTCGATTACATACAAAAATATCAACCTATGGCACCAATATTGGTATTTGGACCTGCACGAGTAGGAAAATCAACATTAATTTGATAAGTATCGGATGATGAAACAATCATAACAAGTGCTAATCTAAATGCATGTACGTCAACATCTGAAAAATACATTGACAAATATAACATTCAATGATGGGATACACCAGGTAATTTTGGATTCTGCTAGAAGATATGAATGTACAACAGTTATAAAACAGTTTATATTCAATTCGTTACAAACATAAAAATCTTGATGCATTTTAAATTGTTCGAAACAAAATATTATAAAAAATTTAGTGGATAAGACTTGTTCGATGTAAGGAGATGTTAGATAAAGAAGTACAATCAGGTAATGTATGTGAATTTAAAACAGTAAATTTTATGAAGTATGATCTATATATAAAAAAACAAGATTATTTCCGGTCCCTCAGTGTCAATCTTCTTGTTATTCTATTCGAGACTGAAATGAGATCGAGCAAATCATCCAATATTAGAAAATAAATCATACATTTCAGCATGCCATAATCAGATGTGTAACGAAGATGTCATCAGTATGGTAAAGATACAATTGAAACAGTTTTACAAATTTCAATTCTGTAACTCTTTACCAAAGAAAAGGACCTAAAATTTGACACCTCATAACTGAACATCTGCACATTATATTAGATATATATTAAATTCAAACGTTCAGTTCGGCATTAAAGTTTGGTTTCGAGTTTGACAACAATCATCGTAGTAGGCCTACACACAACGAAATAAATGATTCAAACAGCAAAGTACAATGAGCAATTTGGAAAAAATGAATGTTATTCATGAGTATTCGAATCCAAATATGATATAACCTTAGAATGCTTATATAATTGCTCAAATACTTCGAGAGAAGCTTGAGCAGTTATTTAAATGTTCAACATAATCAGGACTGATTGAATAGTTTCTTAACTTAAACTCATACCGTTCGTGCAGAACATTGCCTTACGCCAGCAACATCCCGAAAGAATGCGTTTTAACACGGGAAGATCAATTATAAAAACGTATATTTATGGATGTGTTTTACTATATTCAAAAATAATTCTCTATATTTTCATTTATTTCATACAACTCAATGTTTTTAAATGAATTCGTTCTGTGAAATACATGATCTCCAATTCGACAAATTCTTGTATAAACATGTTCGATTTATAAATGATTAACGGATATTTCAGGATAAATTGCACTAAATGTTATTGAAATTTTTGTCTCATTAAACATTCATTAAGGATTTCACTTATATACCAAAAGATAGAGAATTTCAAACTCTACAAGATTACATATATTGTAGACTTCAATGTATTAGTTTTAAAAAGCTAGAGATTAAAATATAAACACACTCAGTTACTCTTATTGGGATGGTACATGAAAACAGCAGAAAGAAACTTTTTCCACTTTTAAGTTGACGAATATTAATTATAATAAAATGAATGTGATAATGTTTTAAGCTGCAAGAAGAACTGCAACAGTTTAATAGATTAATCACATGCAATTATTATAATTAATATCCGTCAATTTAAAAGTCGAAAAAATTTCTTTCCGTTGTTTTCATGTACGATCGCAGTAATAGTAACTGAATGTGTTTGCATTTTAATCTATAGTTTTTCAAAACTAACTAATATATTGAAGTCTATAATATATGTAATCCTATAGAGCTTCAAATTCTCTGTCCTTTGACATATAAGAAAAACTCATAATGAATACTTAGTAACACAAAAACATGAAACATTCGTTACTTACCTCTAGTTCCACCAATGTCATGAGAGCCAATATTGTGAAAACATCTATCCAAAAGTAACATTTGCGTTACCATCACGAAGCAGTAATGTAACTGGCCCTATGTATTTCAGATTGATCTATCTATCGATGGTCTGATACTTGTCCGTATACGCTATTTCTTATCCTGGTCGTCTTATACATGTTAGTTGAACTTAGATTAGTATATATTAGTTATAGTGTCTAGAAAATCTTAGCAAATGTTTCAATGCCTAACATTTAAAAAATATTGAATAGCACAGACGATCTGTCACATATTTCCGCTAATTATTGCATGATGTCTCACAGAACTCGATACAAATATGGCTTCTATGATTAGATATTATTGTAGTGCAAAACTTCTGTAACCCTTAAATTTTCAGAATTCTTAACACATCTTTTGTGTATAATACATATTAAGATTTTATTAACTAATTATACATTTGGTATTTTTTTAGGTTTCGAAAATTGGTTTGGCAAAGATGCACAAGATTGTTTTCAGCGATCTTTTTATGAACATCAAATATTGCCAAAAGTTGCTATTTTTTGTCGCACAGCAAATGCTTCGGGGATCTGCTGAAGTTGTTAAATATATGTTCAAAGAAATACAAAAACATCGCATCCTACTTCTTTTTGTTATTACTAAATGGTCATTTATACCTAAATCTGAACAGGATGCTATTCGTCAAGAAGCTATTAGTCTATTAGGTGGTCGTGCAAGAGGAATACATGGATCCCAATCAAGAGGCTTTTGAGCACTAGAATATAAACTGAAAAAAATCCTACATTATTCCAGTCAATTCAAAACAAGATGAAGTATTAGGCATGCGTGTTTCAATAAACAATATAAATACGCTACGAAAGATTGGCTTTTGGACAAAACTTGGATGCGATGCTGTTGAAATTTTCGATGATCTTGGGACACGAACAGCTCAATCAATGTCAACAGATGAAAAATGGCGAAAATTCAGTATAATCTGTAGCACCAATACTGAAGGCAATCATTGACAAATTCTTTTTGTATCATTAATTTTTTTCGTTTAATTATTTCAATCAAATATTGATTGATAACTTTTTTAACTAATTTTATTACACAAAAAACTCGAAATTATCACTTGAGAAGCTTAGAGTCTGAATGAAAATTCAACTACTGTCGAAAAATTATCAGAGTTTCTATGAAACTATGAAGTATTATGGCTGATACTGAGATGCTTTTTTATGTTTTTGTTGAATATGGATCTAAACTTACACCATCTTTGTTTCTTCATAATAGAATTTTAAGCTAGTTCAAGGACAAAAATATTGCTTTTGATTATCTGAGGATGAGGAATGAGTTAAAATTATATAAATTATTATGAGAAAGCTAAAAAGAAATTCTATAAAACAAAATCTTTAAAATATTCCACATGATATGCCTTATGTAACACGAAAGGTGGCATAAAAAAGACCACAGGACCAGAATAGAACTCGAATCTGTATCTTCTGATAACCATCAGCTACTGTACCAATTAGGCTATTCGACCTATTATCTCAGTTACAGATAAGTAACTACAAATCTGATATCTTTTTTTCGAAAATATACACATATATTCAGGACAATAGTGATCAAATGGATCTTTCTAGAACTTATTCTTGTACGGAAACTGAAAACCTTATAATTATGTCGTCAAAATCATTAGAAAGAAGTAGTTACTCTACTGTCCTGAATACATGTGTGAACTTATCAATTATCGGAAGATGCGATTTCGATTTCTTTTTTGATTTTGTTATTCTTTTTATCCAATCCTTCGTCCCGCATAAAGCATGTTATATAGAATATATCAGAGATTTATATAAGTGTAACATTGTAGATAGAGTGAAATATTCGTATTGAAAGCTCAGAGAATAGAAGAGACACCCGAGTGCCTTGAATATCTTGTCTTGTCTTTCATACCTCAAATGTATGTTGGATTGGAATTACCATGAATTTCTTAACTTCTATGAATATGACGAGTTTTGAGTTATAGAATAAGATATTCTAAATATATTTGAAAAATATTTCTGGCGCAAGTCGCAGCATGCTGTTTAATTACGCTGAATTTCTCTATCTCATTTGTAGACTCAATATTTGAAACACCGAAATAACAATATTGTATTGTAGTTACTGTTTGCCTTCTCGCAAAAAAAAAACTAAAACAGATAATTTTCAGTGTGGGTAGATAAGTTCTATCTAACTACGCGTAAATAAAATAGATGCAAAATTGTTTACTCATTTTTTTGCAGCGTAGATACGTTTAATACCCAGATGTTTAATGTCACCATTCAAGCCGTTATCTAGCCATATTAAATATAGTGATTGAGTTGACTATAGAAAAAAGAGTAGTCAGATAGCGTCGTTGATGTATTATCGAGGTGGGATTTGAACCCACGTATCCGAAAGGATAAAGTGCCTAAAACTTTTGACTTTGACCGCTTGTCTACACGAAGGAATCAACATACATAGCTGACGATGTAAATCAGGTAAATTTCAAGTATAGAAAAATAGTTTTACTTTGAGGTGGTGTAATTACAAATGTTGCTATTCGCTCTTCTCTTTCCCTTTCTCTTTCTTTTGATATATACATGTGAATTTTATTCCCACATGATCTCTTATTATATCTCACTTAAAAAATGAATTTTACGAAAGTGGTTGTAGCGAGTGAAAAAAAAGAGATGTATAATGATTAGATATAGAAATAAGATAAGAATAAAGAGTATATTAAAAAAAAGCATATGTATGCGTGCGACATCATTGTAACATACTCTAATGTTGAATGAAAACATATGTCCAATCCATATTTTTTTATAATAACTAATAGAAATTTAAATAACAACGAATATTATAAAAGAGAGAAATGGAGAAAAGGAAAATATACATATAAATAGTTGAAGCTCATATATGACAATAAATGATTAATAGTAAGGAAAAAATTGATCAATGCAATGAAATAATAGAGAAACCATACAGTAAGTTTAAAATGTTTATTAAAAACAAGAGAATAGAATACAGATAGATGAAGTTTATTAAATGATAATAACAAAAAATAGAAAATCAGAAAAAAATGTAATAAAGTCATTGTCAAATAAATAGTATGACATCTATTTAGTTTGAAAACAGTAATAAAGGTTTAAAAAGACAAACAAATATAAACGATCAAATTCAAAGAAAAAAAGTTAATGAAAATGAACATTTTAATGAATCAATCTATTAAACATTAACTCATTAAATGTTAAACCGCTAAGTGTAAATAGATTTTGTTGATTAATGTTTATGATGCGATTTAATTGATTTATTTGTAACATGGTTTAATTCATTAAAATATTTCTTGATGAAGAGACGTTGTGTTGTACGTTCATATGTTGCAAGTTTTGTTGATGATTTATGATGTTGATTTGACTAACAATAGTTTTTATCTGTTTTATAGTAAACCAAGAAATAATATTTCGTTAAATAATTTGATATTTATAAAATCGGTTTTTTGTGACTTTGATGTACAACTTCTAATATGTAATTTTTTTTCTTTGCTCTTTAGTTAATGTTTTATTTGTTCTAGGTTGAGTAGATGAGCGCATTCGCAGCATTACTTACTCGCACAATGTCAGTTCCTCCAGATCACAGTGTATGAAACTTCTTGTGACCTAACATAATCTGTTTTAAAATTAAAGAATAGGCATTCAATTTAATTAGGTAACCATTAGTCACACGAGTTTTTCCATTGAACATCAACATCTCATCAATCTATTACATATCGTGAATGCTACGTTGCCTACTACGACAATCACTATAAACAGAGCATCGTGTCCAAAGACTCTTAAAAGTACATCGTACTTCATAAGATCCAGTATAAAAACCAGTCATGTGCAGGTTTGGAATCCTATTGATTGTCGAATGAAGAAAAACCGTATAAGTATGCAGTGGTCTAAATGCGCACATTCTTATTAATAGAAAATATGACACATTGGTGGCTCCTGACTATTCGGCAGCATTCTTCATAATTCGCCACTGAAAAATCATCAATATGACTTGAATAGAACATATTCAATCACATGCGAATTACAGTCAGAAAGATACTGACAAATCACTGAGATAGGTCTAAAAGAGTAGCGAAGATAAAGTGTAGATAGATCATGATGGGTCATAGAAATCACCTTTAAATAATTCATGAAGAGCAATAGCTACTCCCGTTACATGGTTTATAAAAGGCTATGGATGCTCCCATTAACCTACAATGCACAAAATTGCACTGATAGGTATTCTCATAGAGCAGAAAAAGCTCTTTCAAATCATATATGATTTGTCTGTTCATTATCATTGATGAGACTAATACGACGAGAATACGAAAATGAATTATGTCCTACTATATTTCTTCTGCATATTCTATTTCGAAAATAGCAATTGCTCACTTTGTAAAACAAGAGATTCCATGTCAAACAATCTATGATGTTTTAAAACGGTATAAGGAACCTAAAACACTAAGTTCTTTACCAAAATTTGATCGATCATTGACGTTCTCCAATAAACAAACACAGGCACTTGTCAAAAGCATTAATAGCAAGACCGTCATCAGTCGACGATTTCACATACTCTTAAGAATAAGATCACAATTAATATATATACTCGAAAATCGGCTTCGATATATAGTAGTAAAGATGAAAAAAAGCGAGCTAAATTAAATTGTTATAAGCTTTACAAAATCTTAGAACCTGTTGTTTACCTAATCTTAGATGATGAAAATTATTTTTCACTGACTGTAGATATAACTAGTAATTGTAAATATCACACTACTGGGCCATCAACAGGAACACCCCGCAGTGGAATTCAAAACACAAATGAAATTCGAATCGAAGTCACCTGTTTAGATAGCAATCTCTGAGAAGGACAATTAGTCAGTTTACGTTCATCGTTGAACAATAGCCATCAAGCAAAACATCTATTTAAATGAATGTATATGCAAACGTTTACTTCCATCTATCGACCATTATCACAAAAATGATAATATTTTATTTTCACCTGATCTTGCATCTTTACATTATTCAAAACAACCTTTTGGAAATGTGCAAAGTGAGTATTTATAGTGTTTGTTAATATGTTATATGAACTACTTTTAATATTTGTTTCAATGAAATAGAAACCACAAGAATCGGATGAATTTTTACTTCATCGTGCGCTTCGATACCTGTGTAAATGCTTTTGTATCGTAGATTATCTAGTAATGTAGACTATAAAGGGTTACGAGTGCTCACTATATAGTCTATTAGAGACCCTATGCATGGTTTAACTCAAAGGGAGCAAAGTGGAAGTCCTAGAGTGCATACTCTTACTGTACTTCTACCAAGAGAGAACAGCAATTTGTGATTCTGTGATTTAAAATCATTTCTGAATCATTCAAACTTATTTTTTTCACATGATTTAGCTTGATTTAAAATGGTTTAGTTTTGACTTTCAGATGATTTGAAGCATTTGTTTTACCTTTGACTTCAATTATACTTTCCCTATATTGCCGTTGTACTTCAAGAGCACGTTAGTCTCGTCTTTTTTCATTGAAGGGTCTCTAATATTACACCCAGATTGAATTAATTTTTATGAGAAAAAAGTCCCCGAATATAAAATATAATATAGATGACTGACCTATATACATATTTATAGATATAATTTTTTTTTCTTTCGGTGACCAATCATATGAAAGTTTCCGAGCTGAAAAAGTTTGCCTATTATAATATAGATGATGACTTATGAATATTTCTATTATATACTCGATGAACAATTAGGGACACTCATCGCGATAACCCTTGAATAGTACTGAAGAAACGTTCGTGTTTATAAGTATGAGCTCCACATCTCTACTCTAACCAGCAGCTTCTGTTGTTATATAAAGTATTTACTTATTTATCTGTCACAAAAAAGAATTTTCTGCATTTTATCTTTATTTTATTAATATAAAGATTTTATCTACCTTTATTATTTATTATAAAGAAAAAAAAATAAAGTGACACTCCTAGTAGCGAAGAACTTGAGTAAACTCAACAAATATCGGACAATATTTTTATATGCATGTTAAGTATTTTTATCAGCGCACTGACATAGTCAAACACAAAAATGATGAATAATTTGCTATCAATGCAACTGAATAAATAAGAACGACAAGCATTCTTATCGTGAGCAGTCATAGTCTTTCTTATCAGCGTTGAATATATATATATATATATATATAATGGAGACAAACAAATGATACAAGAATACAATAACAGCTAAAAAAAACAAAGTTTCAAGGTAAGTTTTACAGATTTTACAGTCGTGATTTAATGTGTAACCATTAGGAATGTATAGAGCTCGATCAGACTCGGGCTCGGTCTCAATCATAGTTTTCTTCTGTTGAAGAGACCTTTTGAGCGTTGTTTGCTCTTGTGTATCATAGTGAAATATCTTTCATGGCCATTTAAACATATTCACCAATAAAATATATCAAATTTAATCATGTTCATAGAGATTAGCTTTATGATCTTGGACACATTTGTTGATTAGAATTGTACAGACCATATAAGAAGAGTTTAGATAACAGAAATAAATATTTTTATATCGTTATTTATTATCCAAACATCTCTACAAAGTACATCATAAAAGAACAAAAAAGTAGTTATAAAAAAGTAACAAGCTTGTCAATAAAAATGAAATTCAGAAGTTTCGATCAAACCTATAAAAAAAACTTACTTCCCAGAAATAGCCTTCTCCTAACGAACAAATCAAATTCGAAAGATTTCTTTGGATTTCTGATATTTTCGTTGGAAGAAGGTTTTTTAAAAAATAAGAGTTTTTAATAAAGTTCGACCAAAGGCTTCCGAAGTCAAGGAATCCGAATCTGTAATTGAGTTTTCGAAACATCCAAGTTTCATTTTTCTTGACAAATTTGTTACTTTTTTATAACTACTTTCTTTTTGTTCTTTTATGATGTACTTTGAAGAGATGTTTAAATAATAAATAGTGAACTAAAAATATTTATTCCTGTTATCTGAATTCTTCTCACATGGACTGTATGAGTTTAATCAGCAGATGCCCCAAAGACAAGAGTGAATAAACAGATCTCCAGTGATTTCTAGTTGAAACCCTATAGTTATAAGGTTTCTGCACTGGTTCCTCATTATTGTAAGGACAAAACATGGGGCTATTCAAGCCATATAAAAGAGGGTCTCTACTAATCCCTATATTAGCCCAAACGACCGTGTGTTTCATCCGAATAATAGTAGGGAAAATTCTGCTAAAATCTGATTGGCTAAAAATTCACCCAATCCGGTTCGCAGTATTTTAATTTTTCGCTATTACAAGAATACTGCATGGGATTGTTTGAGGCCACATAAAAGACAGCCCCGATAAACCCCCATATCGACTCGAACAACATTATGTTTCATCCTTACTATAGTGGAGAAAAATTGTGCCAAAATATGATTGGTTGACTTCCAAGCCAACTAAATCTTAGCAGGTTTTTTTCTACTATTATTCGAGTAAAGCATGGGTTTTTCAGGCTGATATAGGGGTTAGCAAAAGCCCTCTTTCATATGGCCCAAATTATCTCAGGTTTTGTCCTTACAATAATGAAGAACTAGTGTTGTTTGTATGACTGTAGGATTTTTCACTAGAAATCACTGGAAATCAGGATAGTTCTGTTCATTTAATTATTAAAGGTTGTCTTCTAATGATTTCTAACATAGAAATAAGTTTTTCCCCCCTTGGTCAAAGATCATAAAGCTAGTCTCTAGGAGCATCGCTAAACGTGATATATTTTATTGGTGAATGCGTTCAAATGGCCATGGAAGAGATTTCTCTATGATGCGCGAGAGCAAGCAACGCTTAAAAAGCCTCTTCGAAAGGAGAAAACTGTGATTAAGACCAAGCCCGAGCTATTCGGTTTAGGCTCGGTCTCGATACATCCCTAGTTAGTAACCATCACTTACTATCAATAAACGGGTAGCAAAATTAAGCAAGCCTAAGATTTTATACTGATATACCTAAAACTTTCTATATTTATGCGTTAGCCAGATAGATTACTAAAAGAGTTAAAGTCCAAAACTCACATATGTACTCAAGTTTGACTCTTCACAATACCTAAGAAATGTTCTCCACAACAAAAAGATAGCCTACATGAATTGGCCCGTCTCATAAATAATTTCGATATCTATCTGCTACTTACGTTGGCATCTTACTCTATCTCTTTCAACTAGGTATGCACCGAATCTAATTAAAACTGCTAGACTATGTCCCAAATGATTTGTCCAGTTCGATCAATCTAGCATTTGGATCTGATCGAATTCCATTGAGTCCTATAGAGATTCTGGTTACGAAACTACACTTGAATTCTTAGTGCTAAAATCCGATCAAAACTCGTACGAAGAGGCGGAGCGAAGACAATCATTCTTCCTCCATCTCATTTATAAGTTGACCGCTGAGCAGCCGCGCCTATATCATACTCGGTGCTTAAATTTCTTTAACTCAATTCTCGAAAACCAAAGACTACTTTAACGTCTTCAAACAGTATCTGTGCGGTTTTTACGCTAAACTAAACGTAAAAATAGAAAGTGGCATCGACAGACTGATTATTCCTAAGAGAAAAATCAAATCTCGTTAACTTTACTGATATTACTTAATTCGCGAAGCATCTTATCCATATAATAAACATTATAATCTACACCTTAAGATATTTTTTCCTTGTTTTTATTAGACTTTTCGTCACACGTATGACATGTATCGATCATTTTAATTTATTGGTTCTTCGATGTAGTATATTATTCTATTTGTAAACTTTTGTCAGTCTATTTTATCCTTCTCGTATTTATTCCTCTCTTTGTGTTTCTACTTTTCGAGCTGATTTGGTATTTTTTCAGTTTTTGAGCAAGTCATTTCTCTCTATCTTTCACAAATTCGTATGTATCAGTACTAGCTTACTGATTATTCAGTAAAACTGATATCCAGTCGACCAATTGAAAAATATTACTGGTCAATACCTACTTACAACAAACTAAACACATTGCTCTTGTCCAAAATTTAGTTTTTTTTCAGAAAAAATTTGTGTAGGAATATAAAGTAGACAAAGTCATTCATTATATAAGTGAACCAATTTTTCATACAAACTAAAAGTAATTGCCACTTTGATTTTATTGTTTTACTAGCATAAGCATAATATTTTATAAGTAACTTCACCAATAATTTAAAAAAATAAACTTGAATGCCGAAAAGCTTTAAAATAAAGGTTTAAATAATTGTCAGGTTCAATATTCATGACATCATTTTAGTTTTATTACTACATATTAATATTCGTTTATAATATATATAAATAAAATTGTAATCAACGTTTATACAACAAAAACTAATCTATCTCAAAATTTAATGAATTTTATCGAAAGAACGACCAGATTGAAGTTCATTTTGAATCGAAATCTACCTTAATCTATACATAAAATAAGTCAATAGGGAAATAGATCACACTTGACGTTAATATCTGGCTGAACTTTGTTAGAACAAGTGTATTTTTAGAGTTCTATTGGCCGTGTAGGTTAGCCCATAGATAATTGTCAAGACATAAATTACTATTTCTTAAGAAATATTGGTGCAATAACTCCTTAGAAAAAATCGAGGAAAAACCTCTCCAGGTATCATGAGACGACCGCCACGCAACCATGTCGTCACTTAAAAACGTTTTTGGGTGGAGACCGCCTTAGCCATTGCATTAAGAGTTGTGCCACGTTCCCACCCTCTTCGGCTCGGATTTTAGCTGCGGTGCATATCTTTGTTCTGTATCTATCTATGCAGCTTTTGACTCAATCTCACATTACTATGACAAAAATACAAGGAGAAACTAAAGTGCAGCCATAATGATGTATAGGCAACATTACATAGATTTTGATATATATATATTTATTTATGTCAAACTTGAAATTCATGTTGATAAAGTTGAGTAGTAGATAATCGAAAGACTATTAATCATGAATGATTTCACTGTTTTGTGTTGGATTAAAATGTGTATAATGTTTTCTACTTTTTCATCTAAATTTGAATTGTAGTAATTCGAAATGGCGACAAACTATCCAAATTATGCTCAGCCACCTGTCTATTCACAACCATATCCCGCAACTCATCAACCAATTATTGTTGTTCAACACCAAAATACAGATGTTCAACACGGATGTCATTTTTTACTATGGCTGATAACAGGAGGATTATGGACACCATGCTGGGTTGCAGCATGTTGTGGTTGTGGTAAGTACTTCGCTATGATTCGTTATTAGAATCCAAATTAAAATGAGAATCTGAAATATATTTTTCGATATTTTAGGTTGTGAACGGCCTTGTTAGTTCAAATGTAGCCCACAATTAACAGAAACCTTTTTCAATTTATCAATAATACTTCTTATTATAATTATAATAAAAATATATCGTAATTGCAGCCCGATGATTTGTTAGAAAATGATCTTTTTTTTTTAAATCTTTCATTTGTATCAATCAGAATACTTAAATTGTCTTCATTTTGTCATTGTGCTAACAATACTTTTTAACATATACGATTCTGTGGTTATTAATGTTTCTGTAATGGAGTGAGTTTTCTAAAATGTGAAACATGCTTATAATGAACGAAAAAAGATAAATTTGTCTTGTGAACTTTTTTTTTTCGTGAGTATATTTGTGTATGTATTGCTTTTGTGAGAATGCAACCAATTATAGATGCAGATAAGCAGTGAACGAAGAAAGTTCCATGGGCATTTATATGAAGACTTGAGTCAGTGACATGCACCTTGTTAAAATATTTATTAAATTGGACAAAATGCTTAATATGATGTTTTCAGACCAAATAACTAGAAATCGGAAACAAAAAATTATTTTTTAAATCTGTTCATCAAACATATGAGTATTTCTATTGATTCCGTGGAATAAGTGTAAAAAATTAAAATACCTATGTCTCATAAAAGATAATTTCGAGCATACTTCTTTAAGTTTTGATGTCGTAGGAAGCAATAACGTAATGGATCTTGAGCCATTGAGCAATTGCCCAATGGTTTCTTAGAAACAGTACCAATTGTCCAATGCTATAAAATTATCATAATGTGTTCGAAAACTTAAATAATGTTAGTTTAATAAATCGCGTCTTATATTGATTTAAGGCCCTCCCCCTTAGAAAACCAAGGAGGAAACGGCGGATTTTTGGGATTGCCAATCCCGAGAAATCTATATAAAATCCATAAAATCCGTAAAAAATCTCTAAAATCCGTAAAAAATTCGGAAATCCATGAAATCCATTATTTTAAGTCAGTCAGATATGACGAATATGTTGTTTGTTTGATATCGATGAAGTCATATTTTTGTATATCTCACTTGAAAAAAGTGCTTTTGTTGAATACATTCTGTCTAAAACACAACAAACTTACGAGATACTGTGTAAGCTAGAATGTAGAACACCTTGTGACAACACGTATAAAGACAAAAGATTTGACAATATTTTTACTATATATGTAAATATCTGGATGATCTGTTATCTTCGGTACAAAAGTACGGAATCTAAATTCTCCTAAAGAATAATTTGCAAAAGAATTTACCAAATGTATGTGCAATAGAGAATTTTTCAGAATTGCAAATACTCATCGATATATCGTTTAACTTTCTCATTTTAATCTAATTAGGACAACAATTTATTTGACGTCATTCAATAATAATGAGTATATTTTTTAATCCTTGTTATTATGTTTAAGCTAAAATACGAGAACTTTTAATAATAGTTGATGAGGATTTAACACAGTTATGAATAATATATGATACGATGCATTGTTATTTTAAAATGAATAACAGTCTGAAGTAACAATTTAGCTTAAAACATCGTATATAAATCATCTTTTTCTGGTTTCTTGTTAATTATAGTATTTATTAGATTAGTGACCTCTATCGTTTCGAATAATTCGTCCTCCAATCAAAAGAAACTCATTTAGATAGTTACAAAGAGTTAAAATCAACTGACGAGTCCCTTCAGCAATGACCAAATCTGGATCTTGATTTGCTTTACTCACCCTCATCCTAAAAAAATACGCTCTTCTAATTCGACATTGAAGAAAGAGCTAAACCACCTATCACCAGAAACTGAAAGCGAAGTGTATATATTGTTCCGAACTTCCCTGATAATGATCCCTTAAGCAAGGATTGAAACGGTCGTCGTAAGAAGCTTGTAATCCTCTTGTATACTCACACCCTTAATCGAATAATGAAACTTCGAAAAAAATCTGAAACTCGATGTTTAACGGCTCGATGAAGTGATGTTCGATATTTCCGTGCACTCTCTCTCTCTTAACTGAAAAGAAAGTGAACGCTTTTTGGATACAGTACGTTCGAGTTATAGCTGTAAACTTCTGACTTTCTCGTAATTTTGATCTCGATAGCTCTCAAGAAGTTCTAAGATTTTACAGTTTTCAAAAATTTTCTACCGTTTTAAAGCTCTGTTTGAGTGTTATCAACCTGTAGTTTGTGCAGATCGAATGAATACGGTGTAAAACACAGTTGTATTGGAGTAAAAGAAAACGAACAAAGTCGTGAGTTTTCTTTTTTCCTGTTCAATAGTAAAGTTCACCGTGTGCAAAACTAAAACATTTTTTTCCTTAGACTTCAATATTTCGCAGGCCTAGTTTTGAATTTTATAACTGATACTCAACAATTGCTGTCTAATCTGTTACAGCTTCACAACCTATTACTCCCGATATCACCTGCAAGTTTTAATTGAAGTCGCAGAATTTTATTCTCAAGCTACATCTAATGGCGCCAGAACGAATTCTCCAATATATTTCATGATTAAGAGAAGTGTGTCAAAAACGATACAGTGTCACGTGTGAACAAGCCAATTTCCTAATTCTGATATGGTACTCAACATCTTCTTCTATGTTTTAGCAATTTTATCTTTTCATTTTAAAAAAAGGGGATTCGAAAAGTTTGACAAAGAGTGAAAAGAACTACGGAGAAAAAACTTGATGGCCTTGTCTCTTAGTGCGGTAAGAATACTTTGCAAAAAAAAGAAATTATGATCTCGGCAAAGCTCTGGATTGATTGTTAAGAGAAGATACCGTAGTACCTTTGTTATTCCAGTATAATTTTCGCTTTCACTAGAGACGAAAAACTTTAAAAACTGTAGGAATATAGGTTTTCTAGATTCCAAAGTCGCTATATCGGGGTCCAGCTGAAGGTGTCTTTTTTCTGATTCTAGGTCTTAGAACTTATTGAGGTGGCTCAGCCTCGTACCTAACTCTTAGTGGTACACGTTACCTCTTCATCTTCCTCTCTCCAAGGTTATTTTTTTCTTTCGTTCGACTCGACGTGAGGTTACAAAACAGTCATACAATTTTTTTTTTCATTCTTCTGTTCTTTTTGTTTACGCGTGTCAGCATTCACCTAAACGACAGTTTTTCTTTCTTTCTTTTCTTTCCAAGCAGAACAAACATGTTATTTCATATTTTTGCTTCGTCATTTATCAGCCACTCATTCGCACACAAAGTCATCTTATTCATTTTTAGTTAGAAACCGTGAGAAACAACATTACTCATTTTATCTGTGTAACTACAAAAGTATATCGAAAAAAAAAGGTTTGTAGTGGCAGTACCACAGCAAGTAAGTCGACAGATTACCTCTAGAACAGTGGATTGAGAACACAATAGGCTCTTATTGTTAGTCTTTTAAAGTAGTAGTTTATCAGGAATAATGCGGATAGATGCGTCTAAATTCAAACTTAAGGCAGACTTTAATTCTAGCTTAAACTTATATAAAACAAACTGACTCTAGGAACCTATCTGATAAACGACTTTGGGCGCGAACTGAATTTTAACACTGTTCTCGCAAATGCGGGTTAAAAAAAATTAGTAAAGAACTCCAGACAGACAATGAAAAAAACCTCTTACCAGACTCGGCTCCAAGTCTTGCTCGAAATAAGTTTGATTATGAACTCACTTCATATTTGTTTCCTGTAGATTAATTAAAACCAGACAGTTCGTCAATATTACTATTACCACGTTCATAACAGCTGCTATATGCATACTTGACAAAATTTTGAAACTGTATTATTTGTCATTTTATCGTCTGTTATACACTTTCATTCATATTTGTTACTACGGAATCGTCTACAATAACCATCAAATACTAGAGAAAAAGGTGCTTCAAGAATACGCCAATGTCGAAATTTAACATTCTTATATCTGGTTCCGGCATCGCCGGTAGTGTTTTTGCATCCTGGCTGCTCCGTGCCTACCCCAAAGCCAACATCACCATAGTTGAGCGCGCTCCTTCACTCCTCTTGACTGGTGCCAGTGTTGACATTCGCAGCTCAGCCGTGGACGTCATTAAATGGATGGACGCGGAACAGGAGATTCGCAATCACACCACGAAAGAAGAGGGCATCCAATTCGTAAAAGCAAATGGCAAGGCCGTTGCAACATTTAGAGCGACAGGCAGGGCAGATGTTCAGAGCATCACATCCGAGTTCGAGATCTTCCGTGGAGCACTTGCAAAGATCTTCATCGATCCAGTAATTGAACGAGTGGAACTCATCTTTGACGAGTCTGTCGACAACTTTGAACAGCGCGACGACGAAGTGATCGTCACTTTCGCAAAGAGCAAGGAAGTGAAGAAGTACGACCTTCTCGTGGCCGCTGATGGTCTTGGCTCGAAGATTCGCGGCATGATGTTAAACACAAGGCCGCGCGAGCAAATACACGATGAGGGCATTCATGTAGCATACTTCACCATCAAGAGTGACCTTCTCCAGGGCTACCGCCTAGCAAAGTGGTACAATGCGACAGGTGGGCGCTGTATCTTCTTGCGCCCCGATCCCGATCCTGCTGGGCGCACCAGAGGCAATCTCATGAATATTACCACACGTGGAGATATTCAAGCGAAGGAGAGACTCAATGAGGCTATAAGCGAAGGTAACAAAAGCTACATGCAACTAATGGAAGAGATGTTCCACGACGCAGGCTGGATTGCACCAGAGGTACTGCGAAGCATGCGCGAAAGCGACGACTTCTATTGTTCTCTGTTCGCACAGGTTAGATCACCGAAAATCTACGATGGCCGCGTGGTCCTACTTGGCGATGCCGGCTACGCTACACCCGGCTTTGGTACCAGTCTCGCAATCATTGGTGGTTACGTTCTTGCTGGAGAGTTATTGAGTCATCCTGGCGATGTAAAAACAGCCTTGAAGCGGTATGAAGAGCTCATGTTACCGTTTGTAAAGGATTCGCAGAGCACGTTTCCAGCGATGCAGCTGCTCAATCCGCAGACGCAGTGGGGCATTCGAATCAGGAATACTATTTTGGGTTTCGTGACAAAGACGAAGCTGGATAAATTGGTGATGACTGTATTCTCGGCGTTGGGTTTTACCGAAAAGAAATTCCCCATGCCTGATTATCAATGGCCGGCTAAATCTGAACACTAGAGTTTCTTCCCTGTCGGAGCATTTTTGCAGCATTCTAAAGTTTAGTAAGTAGGGCGCAAGTGTGGATTGGTCAAAACTTTTCTCGAAATTCAGAAAAAAACCTAGTTTTTGTGCTTAAAAAGTTTTTTTTTATGCAGAGCCCTGATGAGTGTTTTTATTTTCAAATAAGTAACACGAAACGCGTCGGCAAATAAAACTCTGCATTTTTTCATTCTTTGTTTATAAACACAACATCTCAAAAAGTTTATTTTTATTTTCGACTTAGTCGGTTGCTGAAAAGTAAAAGTCGAGAATAGCAGATTGGTTTTGTCTTTTCTTTAAGAGATGGGATCAGTCTGGTTTTCGTTTGGTTATACATAGAGATCTTGTTTGTGATCTTCGAATCATTAGAACAGAATCTATATACGACTACAACGCTGCCTGATGAGAACCTTAAGCAAGGTCGAAATTGCGATAACGGTAGCTTGGACTCACCTTCATCCTCAACTATACTCACCCTTTGTTATTTCTGCTGTTTTACATAGTAGATAGAGTATTATGTATTAGATTTTATTCAAAAAATCTGTTATACTAATACTAGTGCCATTTGATAAAGATCCTAGTAACATCGAAATACCTGTATTGTGATAACTATACACACCCCACATTCATTTATTTATTTATTTTCCTTATTTTCTTTATCCATATTTTCATTCATTTATTTATTCATATCTTCATTCATTCATTCATCCTTTAATCCATTCATTTATTGTGTCATATTTTTTCGATTAATTGTTGATTCGTGTTAGGGAGAGAAATAGATAGGTGTATATGTTTATATGTTTATTTACTATCTGACTATAGGTGAACTGTAATACATGTATATATATAAAAAGAAAACAAAGAAGGAAAAGAAAATATATATGAGAAAGAAAATAGAAAAGATATAACTGACGATAACGTATATATGCGGCATCACACCCTAACATTCTCCCTATTTGATGGAAAATGTTCCCTATCAACATTTTAGATAACAATCAATGTAGATAAACAACAACATGAGAAGAAGAAAGAGAAAACAAGAAAAATTTAATAATTTGACGATGGAAAACAAAAGATCATATATAATGTATCAGTACGAGAAGCAGTAAATAAAATAACAATGGAAAAAATATATATAAATAACAATATATGAAAAGAACAAGGAGAACAATAAACGACTAAAGAAGCCCTTTTTTTTTCTTTCACGAAGTTAAATCACAATAATGAAAGATAAAAAACAAAAAAAATAAATGACTAGTTGAGAACGAGAAAGAAACAATTTTTTCACTATAATCAATGTAGGAAAAAGAAAAATATATATATATGAATGATTGGACGAGTTTCTTCGTAAAGTTTTATGATCATTTTCACGATGATTAATAAGAAACCAAATAATAATAATAATATATATGTAGTGTTTTTTGTTGACCATCAGTTTGAATAATAATTTGTACATGGTAATTGACCATTTCGTCGAAGTTCTTCATAATGTGATGTTGTAAACCATCCACTTGTTTGTTGTCGATATATGTTAATTTTTTCAGGATTACGAATAGCAACGAACAATTGTAGTTTATTTCGTTTTATTTTTTTTGTATTAACGATATAAAATGGGATTTGGTTTCGTCGAAGAATCATATTAATTCTTTTGATTGAAAATCGACGATCAATATCTTCAAAAATTAATTCATTTCGATAATATCTTCGATGTTGTTTTATTGTGTATGATCTATTATGAATTTTCTTTCGTGCTTGTTCGTCTAATTCATTTAGTTGTGTACCCTTAGTTGTTGTTGCATCTTGAACATTAATTACTGTTTGTTCGTTTGATACATCATCGTCATCATTTCTCATCGATTCTTCTTCTAAAGGGAATCCTATTTTATCATCACTTGGTGGACTATCTTCAGGTTGATAATTTATTATAATTTCATCATTAATTAATATGTAATCACCTTGTGGAACATTATTAGGTAGAACATCATTTGATGTATTGTTGAATGGAATAGTTAGTGGAGGTTATGGTGTACGAGTTAAATTATAATTTTCATCATGTGATGAAATATCTTCTAATTCATAGTTGAATTTTGTGTATAAACGTTCATTTAAATCAGTTGTTGATTGATGATCAGGGATAATTTTTTATGTGATAAGAAGTTGATGAATGGCGAGACAATCATACACCGCATATCTTGTTAGACGTTCACGTTCATTTTGTTGACGAAGATCAGGTGATGATAGAGCCGGGTCTAAACCAATATAAAAGTTAGATATTGTCGCTCGTTTATCAAGCCATTGTTCCAATTTATGTGCCACGGCGTCTTGAATGGACCAAGGTTCGTTTGGAGGTTTACCGAGACATGATTCACATATACATTCTGTTGATGGATTATCATTTGATGATTGATGCGTATGAGTTCTTCCCCATACACTTTTGAATGTTTTTTGCAAATTTTTAAAACGAACATGTGTTAATTGTTCTTCATCAAATAAATCATAAATTGTGAATGGTGATAATTCATTTGCTTTGTCCCAAACATATATCGTATTATTAATGTTAAAAATTGTTGTCATCAGCTTCTTTGTTAATGAGAATGAAAATGTATCATGCCGCGGAAGATGACAACATTCAATGATGATTACGATCGAGTAGTTTCGAGATAGAATAGCTTCGACTTGTATGAGTGTTGGCTTGTTGGGTTGATAACGTACGGTAACAGATTCAGTGTCAAGACAAAAAGATGTTGTTGTATTTACTGCTGTTATTATTTGTGTTAATACTACATGTGATGTTGTTCGATTAACATGATATAACAAGTATGGTGCTGGTGTAAATGGTGGATATTTTAGCGAATATTCATATTCATTAATTTGCTTTTTTAATCGTTGACGTTTATTTTGTCGTTGTTTTCCATGTGAATTTGATGGTAAATTATTTAATTTATATATTGCAGTGTAATATTCTTCTTCCGATAACATATTATATATATATTTATATATATTTCCAACAATAAGAATAAATTAATAACAAGTAACGCTCGTCGCTATGACTCGCTTAACCCTCGACTGAATTCTATGTAACATTGTCTCTTACTGGTCGCTAGATTCTGCTCTGTTAACTATGATAGATACATGTGAACGTATACAAGAATTTCTAGTGACGACTGTTCGATAAGATCCAGTCTTTAAATTTTTTGTTACGGCTTTCGTATGGCAATGTAAAGCACAATTCGTGATCGATCATCACTATTCCTGCTTCACTTCACTTTTAACTTCTCGATTTTTTATATCATGTCAGAATAGACCAATGTAACACCTCATTTTCTTGCTCAAAAAATGATTTGATACGTTACAGCGTTTTCCAGGAAACTCATTTTTACCACAGCTGTAGGAAAGGATATAGCGGACTTAAGATTTCACTGGCATAATGGGAATAATGCGAAAAGTAGGTATAGGAGCTATATCACCTATAACTCTTATACTTTCTATACCCCTTATAACTCTTATACTTCCTATAACCTTTGCAGCCCCTATAAGCCCTCAAGAGACATGACCTCTGTTTATGTTTTCGCGGGTGTTCGTGTTTCCGTGACACCCTCAGCGAGAGAGATACCTACTGGGTGTCTATTCCAGCTTTCATGGCACCCTCAATCAGAGAGATGCCCATTGGGTGCCCCTTCGTGTTTCCGTGGCACCCTCAGCGACTGACACGCCCTCCGGCTATGTTTCCGTTCTACACCTCCTATATCTCCTACTGCTTTCTTAGTATTTAATCGAGTTTTCAGAGATATTCTCCAAACGCATCATATGCCGATTATGCCTATTATGGATCATATTCCATTGGACTGTTCAATCTGTTTGATGAGCAAATTCAATTTTCGGAAATTCATTTGATATCCAAAATACACGCAATTTCCTGAAAATCGCTATAACGCATCATATGCAAAAAATCGTTTACAGATAATATAACAACTAAAACAAATTTAATAAACTAGCGACTAGTCATTCGTCAACGTCCCTACGCGTCGTCACTCACGACTAGCTGCGTCCATTTTGAAGTCTATTTTCACATGAGTTCACTGTCTTGTGTTCAAAACCACACTCATTCACGTTCTACTAACTCAAAAGAATTACAGGATCTGGAATAGAAAAAGCCTCTATAGGAAATTTGAAGAAAAACAAGTAAAGACACACAAATCTATAAATAAGTGGACCATGACTAAGTTTATGAAGCATCACTGCGAAATCTTAATTATTTTTTTCTGGAAATAACGAATATTTTAGATGCATGAGTTCCTCAAAATCTGATTCAAGGAGGAATAAAATCACAAAATATTGATTCCCTTAAAGCTTACGAGGGAACATTCCCAAGTGCCCCCTCGCTTTTGAGTTCGGA
>JAJEKB010018934.1:0-80692 GCA_022393335.1 Macrotrachela quadricornifera
ATACACTTTTACGTAAAATACCTGGGTCGAACTCGATTTTTGAGTACTCGACTACTCAATAAATCGAGGCTCAGCGGACCTGAGAAGGTGTGAAGAAAATATCTTTACACACCATTTGATAGTGCAAAAAACTCTCTATCTTTTGAGATATTACAATAAAAATTACGTTTAAGTTTTGAAGGAGAAATTGATGAAATACCACCAAAATGAAAATTTCAAAATTTTGACTCAATACTACACGATCACATTACAGTGTTATCTTTATAACTCTTCAAGAATTAATGGAAATGAGCTGACATTTTGGATTTGTAGGTTTTCAAACATGATCTTTCATCTTATGAAACTAAATCGTGTTTTTAAATTTTGCCATATGCCCATGTTTATCAGATTGGGTGGTCTGCTCGCGGACCCTGTCTTAAGTTGAATGAGAAGTGGTAAAGTTCTCTCAAAAAATGTCTTGTGAAGTTTTTTTTGCATATAGACTTTCCATATTTTGCCTGGATATTTCCATTATATCTATTCTCGCCTAAAATCCAAAAAGAACTGCTTTTAAGTCAATTTAGGAATGTATTAAGATTGGTTCATTGCTGCCCCTTTGCTCGTGCAACAGATTTCTTTTGAATCACAAATGAAGACTTATTAGAAGAATATGTAAAAAGATAACGAGTGGTTCATAAATAATTGCACACTTAGTATTTTTAACATTTGTTGTCTATTATCCCTTTGATTAAAACTTCTTTTTTTCGTCAAAAGAAAGCGCTTGAAATTCTCCACAAAACTGAATATGGTTGCAGCGAAAAACTACTTTAGATATATTTGAAAAAAGGTGAAAAGTAAGGATATACAAAAAGCTGTAAAATGTAACGAAATGAACATAATGAATGACCACGGGTTTCTGCTCATGTTTTCACCACTTACTTTACCCTATTAAAAAAACAAAACATACCAAAAGATGCAGCGTGAAAAGCTCCACAATTTACACACAACCGCTTATTTGATAAGTGCACTTTTTGTTTTCAAAACGGATAATATTTTGAGCGATCAGATTTGGATCGTGTAAAAATGATATTTATTCTCCATTCATTATGAATTCGTGTTTTTCTTATTGCATCTTTTTGTAACTTTTCTTCGTAAATTGTAGAGCTTTTCACGCCGCATCTTACGATATGTTTTTTTGTTTTCATAGGGCAGCATCAAGGAAAGCGCGATCGTTCATTATGCTCAATTCGTTACATTTTACAGCTTTTTGTATATTCTTACTTTTCACCTTTTTTCAAATATATCTAAAGTAGTTTTTCGCTGCAACCATATACGGTTTTGTGGAGAATTTCAAGCGCTGTCGTTTGATAAAAAAAGAAGTTTTAATCAAAGGGATAATAGACGACAAATGTTAAAAATACTAAGAGTACAATTTTTCATGGTCCACCCGTTATATCAAGAAAAGATTAGAAACAATTGAGAAATCAGATTTAATTCACTCCCCCTTTTACAATGACTTATTTTATCGAGACTCATGTCGTATTTTTTTTCTCTTCATTCTATCGATCTTATGCAGCATCTTATGTAATTGTTTTGCTTACATCTGCATGCTTATAATTGCACGTGGTAATATTAATCAAGCAGCTGTGAACGCTTACTGCTCGCGCTATTATGAATCATGAACTTGTGAGAAAATAGGCGGTCATTCCGTGATCTTTTGAGAAATTTTTATTTTGGTGTCGATCGTTCTTCAACAGTCATACAAATTGCTGCTTTTCAATTCTTGGATGCTGATATTAGTAGTCTTTTTTTCGCAATAAACTATTACAAAAAAAAACAAATCTCTATAATGGCATGAATCAAGGTGAAACAAACGAAATAGCTGTTGATTATAAAATATTGATGTTAACTTATTTCTCAAGATGCCGTTTTAGCCTACAGATATTCTCCTTTCAGTTTCATTTCGAATGAATCAAATACTTTACAAATGTGAGTCTTTTCGAGAACTCTTTATCCGATACAAACATAAGTACAAATAAAGCAAAATGTTAATCAACATTATTTTTTCATAGAATTGTTTTTTAAAAATATAACTACTTCATCAGTTACAATTTTTCGAATTTTAACCATCCGATATTTACATTTTTGCCATGTTTGAGAACTCTGGAACTGGAACTATCACATGCCTATTTCAGAGTGAAAGTAGACTTTTTCCGATGTGTTCATGAGTTCCGGAGAAGAGGAAGGAGGATGGACATTTTTGAGGAGTATAGGTTACCCCAAAAGAGCATTGATGCGCCAAACAGTTATTAGCGTCCCTGATAAAAAAGGAATATTTTTGTTCGAAAAAGGAAGCACACTTCCTCCATAGCTCAGAGCTTGAAATTGCCTAAATATACATAATTCTCTACAAAACCAAAAAATATTGATATCTAACTGCTGTCTGAGTATTTTCAAAATACTGCATCGTAAGTAATATCACATCCATTTTTATTCTGTACTGTCTATCAAACAGTATGAAAGTTTTTTTCGGTTATGTAACTCGTGAGGTTTCTTCATATACATATGTACAAAGCTACATTTTTATTGTTTTTTATTTTATGAAATGGTATTGAAATAAATTTGGATATTTGTTTATCAAAAAAATGAATTTAATTTGCTTTTATTTGCTAATAAAAAGAAGAATACATAGTATTATCCATTTCAAAATAAAAGAAGGGTAAGTATTTTTGTAACATCTTTTGATAAGAACAAGGTAACAACCTACGGTTTTCACTGGTTAAAAGAGGCGATGAAACTGCATCGAATCTGTATGTCAAATTTTTCCAACAAGTTTCCTTAGGATCTGCCGTCAAGTTTTTCTAAACGATTGAAACTTTTGAGTGGTAGATAAGGCGACTTTTTACCAAAAACTAAGGGGAAAAATTCGATTTTCGGTGAGAACCCACATTCAAATGTTTATAACTAATAAATGATTGGCTAAAGCTAATAACGTTGGACTTGTATAATTGATTCATCTTTAGTTAGTAATTCTAATAGACTATTGAGAATTAAAATCCCCAAATTTTTACATGACGCAATGTTTTGTTTTTTAAAAACTTGTCAGAAAAATCTTACATATACAATTCGATGCAATTTTATCGTCTCTTTTAAACGGTGAAAACTTCAGATCTCTATCTTGCTCCTATCAAAAGTTATTCCAAAACTACCCACTTGCTTTTGTTTTAAGTCGGACAAGAGTTCCTGTATAACAGTTACTTTCTGTTAACAAAAAAGTCTTACACTACAAAGAACGACTAAAACAAAGCATCAGTTTTTTGTTATTTCATGATCCAGCTTAAAACACAACCTTATATATTTTTAAAATTAGAAAAATGCAATTCTATTATGCCCTAACATGTTCCAAGGTTATCAATAATGACAGTTGTAAAATTAGAAAAGAAAAGGATGGGTCCTTTTTTGATTTACACTAGCAAGACCTCATTAAGCGACTAAGGTGACTTTCGACGTTTTGATGAAGAATTACTTTAACCAAATTTGGTCTTCACAACCCAGAAATTATACTTCTTCCATCAGTAATGCATAAATATTGAGATCAATTTATGTTGAGAAAATGAACTCTAACGGTGCCATAATGCTTTAGTGAGGAAGCAAAAATCTAATCGATGATTAGAAGTAATTTTACTATCTTAATTGTGTATTACTTTATTACTTATTACTGATACTTAGTAAATGCAGATTAACATTACATAGAAAGTAACTACATATACATCTGATTTAAAATTTGCATTTAGCGAGGTTAAGACGCATAAATCTAAAGCTTACCTCTCTCCTGAGTAGTGGTTGTAGTTGTAGTTGTAGTTATAGTTGTAGTTGTAGTTGTAGTTGGAATTGTGGTTGTAGTTGTGGTGTTTGCCACTATTTATCAACATAAAACATTTATGTAAACAAAGCAAATAGTTTTACTCTGAGATAGAAGTTTTAAGTGAAACCTAAGCAACGTTGTAAAGTGGAACTAGGTCATCAATCGATCTGATAAGCGAATTTTTCGTTTCAAAAACTGTTTTCTCATGGAAAAGTTCAAGTAGAATGTTTGGAATCAGCGGCCATTGCGTCCTCATACTTTGCTCAATAGACTTGCAACGAATTCTGCTTTTAAGACTATTGGGTATCGTTAATGAGGCTAGAAGAGGCCTTTTTTCCAATAAACACAATTCATGTCATTCGGTACCTCGCTTTATCTACTTTTTTCAAAGGATCGCCGGTTCTTCTTCTCGTTCGCACATTAACAGTAATTGCATATGTAAGTGGTGTGTGAACGGTGAGGAAAACACCTTTTAAGGGGATTTGAGGTACAATGGAGTCGATAGATCACTGTTTGTTCTTTTACTTGTGATCGGTGAACAGATTCCTTTATCAGCCATTGACACCGGATAACAAACAGGATGTAAATGGCATCGAGGATGATGAACACAGATGTGATTAGGCTCATAACAAAAATTGTTTGAAGATTGACATGAAACAAGTTCAGAACAGGGTACATAGAGAAAGCCACAAATGCCGGCATCAGAAGCACCTATCATATGAAGACAGCCACATGCACCATTCGTCGAACATCGATCATATTGAGAAATCCCACGGCATATTTGAGATTTCACTTGAACTATTAAGAAAACAAATGAATAACTAAACATGTAAAGTGGAACGAAAATGAAACCTGTAAAGCTAAAATACAAAAGCGATAAATGTTAAAAGTATAAAAAATAAAAATCAGTGGCATTTACTTGAGAAGAACGAAAACAAAATAATAGATTCCAGCTCTGATCATAGCTTGTGTTGAAATGAGGCAGTATCATAAAGGTGTCTCGTTGTTTATATCTAACATACAGGTGGTATTTTAATCCACATTGCTTTAAAATCGAAAAGCACACATGCTAATGCTTTAATAAATGGAAACTCAATCTTGCCCTTATTACTTCTAACGTACTTATCCTATCCTACAAAAAAATAATCTTCGTGGATTCAAAACGACGGTATCGGTGGAAATCAGCAAAAGGCTTTTGAGTGAAAAGCTTTCAGCGAATAATAAAAAGAGAAAAAAACTCCGCGAAAGGATTTGAGAGTGAGAGTCTTTCACTATCGTGCTTGCTGATGTTAACCCTCCGTTACTGTTGTGGGGTCCATGCGGACCCACGTCGCAGTTTTTTGTTGCGTTTCACACAACCATTTACGGATTCGAGTCATTTGTTTTATGTAGTCTCTAGTCCATGGATGGTGTATAGTATTGTCATGAAAACTCTCATATAAATACTCGAGAAAAAGAATATAGGTATGGGTCCGCATGGACCCCAGCACACCATTTGTGTTAGAGATACCATTTTTGGATCTTTTAGAACTGTCGTCTGTTACATATCGAATCCTGTTTATGTTAAACAACCTATGAGTGATTTGCACATTCTTCTATCGTATTATCAAGCTATATTTTGATCACAGAATAATAAAGTTTTATTGTTTCTTGATGAAAACTAAATTTATGAAATAAATTGTTTTTCATGATTTTTTATCGCTTAAGTTTTTCATCCACGTCATCTATATAGATAAGAGTATTTGAAGACATATAGTATGCAGCTAAGTGCGAAACATGAAGTAAAACCATCATTTTTTCAAATTTTACTTGGTGGGTCCACGCAGACCCCAGCACACGGTTGAAGTAATAAAATGAGGACGGTAACGGAGGGTTAAGGAAGGTCATTCTAAAATGACTTAGAGTTAATTATTTATCTTCCTGTTTTATTGATTAGATTTGTTGGAATTAAAATTAAATTGAGTTGTTAATCGATATTTATTTGTGGAAAACGTTTTGCAGAATTTCTATTTTCTTCATCAGTTTATTTACTTTTAGATTCCGGCAAAAATCTTTCTCCTCCTTTTCTTATTTACAATCGTGACTGTTTTTCTTTTTCATTTTCTTATTTTTTAATAATGGAACGGAAGATGAAAACATATGGGTTTAATCATCCAGTATCACCGGCTTGTCATTCTGTTCTACGATTAGAAAATAAGAAAAGAAAAAGAAAAAACAGTCAGGATTGTAAAGAGGAGAAAATTTTTTGTCGTAATCTAAAAGTAAATGAACTGATAAAGGAGAGAGAAATTCTCGGAAATGTTTTTAATAAATAAATATCGATTGACAACTCAATTTTATTTTAATTACAACAAATCTAATCAATAAAAGAGGAAGAGAAACAATTAACTCCAACTAATTATACAATAAGTATATCTTTTTTCATTCAAGATTTAAAATAAAAGGAGTATCTTAATCTATTTGGTTTTGTGAGTGATATAAATAACCAAGTTTCTGAAATTACATAACTCTGAACGTAAAAAAATAAAATCTAATGTCCTGCATGGGCGAAAACCATAAAGATGTGCTATGTGATTGAAAAATGCAATCTTTTGCTTTTTTGTATCAAAACCTAGTGTAGAGAGCTGCGGGTCGACCCGGATCCGGACCTGACCGGGTCTGGGCGTGTGTCTGGATCTTTTAAATATTTTTTTTCGTGTCTGGGCCGGATCTGGGTCTCAGTGAAATTTTAGCAGACCCGGTTTTTATTTAGCTTCAAATTTAAACCAAATAGAATTAAAATTAACGTATTGTGTAGTATTTGTTTTCTTTTTTTCACGATTTATTAAGGTCATCACTCACAATGGATTTTCCATTTAAAACAGTCTTTTTGAGCTGAAATTTTCTGTAATGAGTGAACCTGATGAGAAACTCCTCTGGTAAAAATCTCACCCCGATACGCCATACTTTACCCAACTTATAATTGATTTGCTACTTTTCAGGACACTTTTAACAACTTCATCACTATCATAAGTAGAGAGCCGGGGTTGGTTTTTCAATTAAAGCTAACGCGAGTGCCCAAGTTTTGTCCGAACGTAATTTTAAAATTCCTCTTCATTCATTTTTATGAACATTTTAGTCGACATGGCGTGTAGATCACTGAAAAACGGGGATCCAGCGAAAGTAAATTTCGCTTTTCTTAGACTAGGAGTCAATTATAGAAAATTCGTTCGGACAAAAATTTACTCTTCTTTGAACCTCTAAAATAAAAATAAGTTTTAGAAATATCTTAAAGTCACCGAAAGTTATTTCGACTTTACCACCAAAAATCCATGTTTTGAGAAAAACGATAAGTTTCAAAATATTTTTTCTCTTTTTTGTTGAAATTTAGAAAAAATCGTAATAAAATGGCATATATTCAATATACATCGCCAGTCTTTTTCAAAATATCTTACAAATAGGGTAAACTGACATCACCCATCATGCTCAGTTAGTTTTTCACATCTAGTTCAAGTTGTGTATATAATTCTTATTGTACTGTTGTATTTTATGAATATACTGGTTCACATCCGCTCTTATCCTTCACTCGTCTATCCTTACCCCCGAAAGAAAAAGATAAAAAAAGGAAATATATGAGGTATTACTACTTGTGAAACTAAGAAAACCAGAATATCTCATTTCGAAATTGTTTCCTTCACGAGATATTCTGGTTTTCTTAGTTTCATAATATGCTCTATCGATCTAATATACAAAGAGAAAAAAATAAATTTTGACAGGTGCCGACCCTATATTAAAAAAGTCGGTTTTCTCGTGGACCCTCTCTTAAGTTTTATTCTAGAGAAAAAAGACAAAGCCGTTTATACAGTAAATATATTATAGAAGGAGTTCGTAAAGATATCTCCAAACAAGATATGAAATCATGCTAACAAAGAAACATATGTGTATGTGCCCATACAAAGACAGATTTAAATCACTATGTTAGAGAATCACCTAGGAAAATCTTAGGTGCTCCCATTTAGATTCCGAAGAAAAACACTAACTTTTCAGTTTTGAGCCTATTCCACTAATATGTATATTATAAAGTTTTTCTATACTTTTGAAAGTTTGCTAAGATTATTATTTCATTTTTAGAAATCAATTGTAGAAAATGAAGAATAGTCGTTTTTCACTCTAGCTCTCTGTGAAATATAGTATTGCTATACTTATTTTCATCTCAGTATTCACTTGATTAAAGATATTTTTACTTTCCACAATTTTCTAATGATTATCACGTTTATATGGATTAAGTGCATAAAAAATACATCAAATATCAGGAAATACACTAAAAATGCTTATGATCGCTAACGAAAATATGTTGAAAATATAGTTTCATTGCACTAACTATAAAATATGAAGAGCTGTTCATTCCATCTAACAAAAGAGCAGTCATCTTTTGCTGAAGGAGAAGCATATGTCTTGAACGTTTTTAAATCTAATATAGAAACACTTTATAATATATATATAAGTGGAATACGGTCACAAATTGAAAAAGTTGCGTTTTTTTCTTCTCGAAACTAAATGAGATTAGCTAGGATGTTCATATTGGATAACTTCATCGATGATTTTATAACATAGAATTATTTAAATTTGTCTTTGCGTGACTACACTCAAATATTTCTCCTTGTAAAACAATTATGCAATTGTAATTCATTCAAATATTTTTTGGCTTTTGATAATATATTAGTTTTAAAGTTTTTGTTCTTTATTGAGTATTAGTTTATTTTTGTGGTTAAAAATATAAGAATCTGAAAACAAGGTATTCATATTTTGTTAATAGTTTATTTGAAATTTTTTTATAAAATATCGATGAGAACAAACTATTGAAGAAGATTGTCTATGAAAATCGGATGAATGTAGATCGCTAATACTCAGAATTAATTCATTGGTAGTATTGAAGAAATTCTATCCTCTTCAGTCATTTCTATACGTCGTTAGATAAGTGTTATCATAGCAATATTTAGACTTAGCATTAATGATTTAGTTTGGAAACGAATTATATTGATATGTTCACTTAATTTTACTTTCGAAGACAGATAAACTAAAAGACTTTATTCATGTAATATTTATTTGTATATAATATTTACTTTTATGTAAGATAGAACACTGAAACGAACGAGAGAGAGAGAAGGAGAGAAGTTATTTGATTGTTACTGTGACTATTCTCATTAATTAATGGATTTTAATTGTGAAAAGCACATGATATTGTTGGACAATAATAATGTTTCAGAAATATTTGAAAAATATTGTTAAAGAATAACACTGTGGCGCAATATTATCTTTATTGTTATCGTACTCAAAATCAAGATTTGAATAATAGTTAAATGTGCAACATATTGGAATTAATATCGTGTTGAATGATAGAAAACTTATATTCTCTCACTGCTTTGTATATGATTAATTTTTAACGTCTTTTTCTAATCATAATGATGTTATAAGAAAATGATTCCGCTGATTTTACTGTCGATCTCTACCTTTTTTATCTCAAAAATAGTACGAAATATCCTCAAGCCAATTCACTAACAATGAAGCGTCTAGAAAAATACGACAAAGTACATAGACTATGTTGATGTGTCTAGTCTTCTAAGGCATACACTTGATTAGTTCGCTAATCGAAAGGTACCTTAAGTGTATGACAAATAGTTTAAAATTGAATTCTTAAGTGGCATAAGCATGACATTACTTATGAGTGAGACAAAAGAACAAATTCTCACTCTTCATTGAATTATGGCTGAAGGATTGTAATTTGTGATAAAATAAAACAATAATATAAGTCTCGTCCTTTATTTTCTTTTCTTATCAACATTTTCTGGAGTCTCTGTTGACATTAACGAAAATAAATAGGAAATATAAAATAGTTTTTTAAGCCTCTCATTTCACATAGAACAAGTCAATTTTCATAAAATTTTCTGATTTTTGATTTATAGTGAGGCAGATAGAGCAAAATGTTTACTATCGAATACACTTGATAAGTGTGAAGACTTATAGTGGCTTTTATGGCATCTCATCTTCAAAAAAAACCGCAGTTTTTCACAAAATAAATAATTTCTAATTAATATTTCTCTTAAAATAGATTTTTAAATTTGAAGGATTCCGTACATCTCCAGTTCCTTCGCCATGTAAAACGCCAAAAAAAATTGGACTTAACGTCAAAATGATAAGTATTAGGTTTATTTCTACATTTTTTTTATCTGAGATAAGTAGATATAATGTGAATAAGATCTAATTACATTTATAAATAACATTAAAATAAATCTTATAAAACCATTTGCCTTTTAATGTTCGATTACCTTTGAGTATTATTTAATAAAAATCTATCATAGTTGAAATTTGTAAATATCTATTCTCTCCCAATGATTATTATTATCGAATATAGACATGTTTACAATGAATATAAGAAATGTTTTCAAGATGATAATAAAGAATCTGTCACTTTCACTTGTTTGTAGTTATTCATCCTTCACTAACACAAACAGACGTTTCAAAATTATATAATATCGAATTGATAAATTTTTTTAAATATAAATTCAATTAAATTTAAATAACTAAACTATTAATTGAATTCATAATACTAAATATTTTTCAAAAGCAATATTATTATATAATAGATGAGATTATTTATCAAATAAATAATTAAATATTGTCATTTGATATGAGTTTCATACAAAATAAATTTAATATAAATATGACACGTTTCTATTCTCTTCATTTTTCAAATAATCAACAAAGATGATTGTATTAATCTTTTACTAAATTTTTTCTCATTAAATAAATATAATATGTATAATGATATTATATTTTATTGAACTTCATCAATTTTATTTGGTAAAAGAAAAAAAAAGTAGACAGCGCGCATGTGGACAATATTTATGATAAAACTAAGAGCAAGGAAAAAAAAAAAGGAAAAGTGGGACCAGTCAATCAGTCAGCAATATCCCGCACTAATAACAGACAATGGAACAAAAAAAAAAAGAAGAAAGAAGAAAAGCAAGCAGCCAAATTGAAATAACAGAAATTGTTGCGTTAGACTGAAGAAGAGAACAAAAAAAAGCGAGAAATTTAAACTATTCTGCCACATAGAACAAAATCAAATAAGATAATAAATCATTGTATTAAACTACTTAAGATATAAAGACAGACAAACAAAAAAAGAAGAATGAAAGGAGAAACGAAAAGAAGCATACTGAAAAAAAAACGCAAGAGAAAAGAAAAAAAAAAAGATAAAAGAATGGATTGTTTTTTTATTTTTTTTTTTAATTTTGCTTTTTTTTATGATGATTATCATTATATTAGAAAACAATTTCATCCTTATTTACAAAGAAAAAGAATTTTAAATTTAAATCTTCTCTACAAATATTGTTAAATAAATAGAGAAAAGATAAATGTTCAATATTAAAAATGAATATCGTGGCTTTAAATAATCAATTGCTCTTCTTCATTAATAGATATATATATGTATATGTTTTTTTTTCTTTTCTTGTCATATTATTATTTCTAAAAAATAAAGAAAAAACAATTTTTTTTTACTTTTTTGTATTCATCATTTATTTTCATGCAAAGATTTTGACGCATACATGCCAATGAAAGAAAAAAAAATAAGAATACAATAGGCAATTGAAGCAAATGCTCCCCTCAAGATTATTGAACAAAAAAAAAAAAAACAAAAAAAAGTAAGAATTATTTCCCTGTTCATAAAATTTCACTTACACTACTCAGGCCAATCAGTATTACTAAAGAATAATAAAAATCTATTGTTCACGATTCTTTAGATAATTTCATAAATTAAGTTTATGCCGATTTGTTTGTTCTTTTAGATATAAAAAAAAAAGTAAATTTCAAACTTACTAAGGTGATGTGCGTGTTGTTTCTGGACCAAAGACAATTTTTTGTGAATGTGATGCTCTTTCTTCTCCTTGTTCATTAAATAATTTTGTTTCACATTCAGTACCCATACCCCATGAATCAAGTTTATCATTAACAACTTGAAATGGTGGACGATGATGTGCATTTTGTGCTGTACGAGCAAATATTTTTAATTCATTACCATGTTTCATTGTTAAACCATATGGAATTGTATAAGTTAAATCTTGTGAACCATCAACACGTCGTTTTACTGTCCAATTTGATACATCAACATCTTTATCATTGGAACTATTTTCAAGTGTTATACATTTACCATCAGGTGCACAATCTTCTACAATAAAATAAAAATAAAAAAATTTTTTTTTAAGATACAAAAAAAAATTAAATTTAATACGTACTGATAGCAATAGGACCTTTTTTTATTTTTTTATTAAAAACTTTTCCAAGTTCACTACCAAATGATGGTGGTGCTGGTTCAACTGGTAAAATATGTTCAACTGGTTGTTGTGTTAATCGATTTGTTTCACTATCTAATAATCGTCTATAAACATTTATTTCTGATTCAAGTGTTATATTGCTAAAAAAAAAAAAAGAAAAGAAAATTTTAACAAATATTTTTTTTTGTTTGTTTGTTAACAATTAACCTTCGTAAAATTGTATCAATTTCTGCTGTTAATTGTTGTATACGTTCTTGTGAAAGTACTAAATCTTTATTAATAGCATCATTAGCATCATTACGTTGATCACGTACATAATTAAATTCTTCTTCTAATTTTGTGAAACGTTCTTGTAATTCTTTATATTTTTCTTTTTCACCAATTAATAATTTTTGTGTATCATTTAAATCAAATTTTGCAGCTTTTATTTGTTCATTCATTTTAAGTAATTCATCTTGTCGTGATTGAAGTGGTGCAAGTTTTTTAGCATCATTTTGAATTTCTTCTATTTTAATATTATAATATTCTTCCATTTCTTTACGTTGTGCCGCATGTAATGTTTCAAAATCTCGACGAATATCACGTATAGCTTTTTCTAATTCTTGTCGGTAGAATGTTTGTGTGTCAATGCCATTTGTTGGTTTTAATTGTTCAAATTCACTAAAATCAATACGAATAAATATTAAAAAAAATTTTTTAATGTTTTATTTTATTATTTTTACTTAATTAAATGTGCATGAATATCATTAAGAAATGGAATTTCTTCACGAAGTGTTTGAACTTGTAAATCTAATTTAATTCTATCAATTGTTGCTTTATATGATTGGTCATTAAGTTGATCAATTTCATTAAGATAATCTTCACGTTGTTTAAGTAAAGTTTTTAATTGATCTTCAATTTGTTTATAAGATTTTTGTAAAGCAGATAATTCTGCACATGAATGTTCATATTCTAATTTTAATTGTTCACGTTTTTCAGCTTGTCGATCATTCCATGCTGTTTCATCATTAATTAATGAACGATAATTATCAATTGTATAATGTGAACGACGTAAACGTGTTTGTAAATCAGCTTCATCAATCATACTATCATTAACTTCTTGACGAAGACGATCAAGTGGAGCTGAATATTGAGATATAACTGATTGAGATGTTGAACCCCATGATTTTGCTATATCTTCAAGTTGACCGGTTAATTTTGCATTTTTATTTTCAAGAATTTTAACACGATCGAGATAACCTAAAAGAATATAAAAAAAATAAGATAATTAAAAAAAGAAATAAAAATTTTTACCTCGAAATCGATCATTTAATTCAGATAATTCTTGTTTTTCACGTTGATGTTGAACGCGTAAATTATCAGTACCTTGGGCAATTGATGATTGTGCTAATGAATAAGATGAATTATAACCTGTTTCATTTTGATCATATCGTTCTATACCTGATGGTGATACATCTCGAAAATTTGTACGATTACGTGTACTTGATTCAGTTAAAATTGAACGTGTCGTTTTTTGCACCGATTCACCGCCGACACCGGAAGACATTGGACTATGTGTTGTTACAGAGTTAGTTGATGATGGAAGAACACTTATATTGTTTACAACAGGAAAAGAATTTGAATTATTTAATGATGAACTATCAGCAACAATATTCGTTGATGTATCAATTTGTGACACTCCAGATGATAATGATGTTGACTGAAATAATAATGAAAGAAAAAAAAATACATCTGTATATATATGTATATTGATTGATTGATTGAGTAAAATTAAAAAATGTTATGATGACGACGAGACGCGACGCCTTAAAAGTTGCGTCGTCATCATTCATGTATGAACAACAAGAACATATGTTCAAAACGGTAATAGACTTATAATTGATATTTTTTTTACATATATATATATATACACACGGATGAGAAGAAAGAACAGTTAAAACTATAAATCTCTTCATCATTGTTCGAATAGTCTCTTCATGTATACATTTATATAAAAGTGCAATAGATGAGAGAAACAAAATGTGAAATGAGAAAATGACAAAAGCGACTGGTGAATATTAATGTATATATGGCACCAACAACAGAAATAAACTATTGAAGAATGACAAATATGCCAGTGATCATGCAAAAAACCACAAAAAAAAGAGAAATTGACACCTGAGCACATTTAATATCATCTTTGATCCCTAATTCAATACCAACCTACACTATCCTAACAACAACAACAAAAACAACAACAACAGGAAAAATAGAAGGATTCTAAAGTTAAACATTCATTTGTATTTCTCCTTCTCATTATATCCGATTGGCATCATCTTGCATTGTTTTTTCTTATCTCTATAATTATCAAGATTGTTGTCTCTGATATTTTTTTTTCTTCTATCTATTTATCGATCGATGTCTGTTTCTATGTCTAATTGTTTGACATCCTACATCTATCAAATAAACCCTCAAGCACAGGTGATTTGCTATGCGTATAATGGACAAAGACCTTTGCTTTATTTTTCTCGTTTGCAAACATACATACACATATGGAAATGATGATGTTGATAGTAATAGACAATTATTACTCAAATCAGAAGCCTACAAGTACCTAATAACACGAAATGTTAGACATACACACTCGTTACTAGCACCAGATGAGCAATCGATGCTGCGTTTTTTTCTCATCGCACTCAGTATATGTGAACAACAAACTCTTTTCCGGCATATAAGAGGAAAAAAAATTTATCGTAAGAGGAGGAGACGAGAGAGAGAGAGAGAAAAACGAAGAAAAAAAAGCATTAAGAAAGCAAAGTCAAATACGCAGAACATGCTTCGAAGTGACGATGACGAGTAAAAGACGAGAGGATTATCATTAGGCGTCGCTTCCGCTAAGCTCGCATGCAAATAATTGTGTGTATGGATGATGCATAATAAAAATAAGATTGAAAGTTGAAACCCACTTTCTTTTTTTTCTTCTTCTTTTTATACTTCCAAAAAAAAAGTAAAATAGGAGCAACAAGGTTAAAAAATTAATCTCCTACGTGTTTCGATACATGATATGGCATTTTTGCTTTAATCAAAACAAAAATGTTATATTTACAATAGGGAAAGAATTTCACATAATCTACCTGGCTATTATCATTTATTTCTATTTTTGGTTATTCTTTGTTCTCGTCTTATTCTTCTTCTTCTTCGTCTTCATATGTTGATAGTGGAACATAAGGACAAAATAATGATGAAAAATTCTTCAAAACATTTATATCAATATGATATGTACTTGTCATTATTTTTTGGCTAATTTATTTTAATATTCTATTCTTATATGTTAAACAATGTTTTATTCTCTTGATTATATTTTATGTCCAAGAAAAAATAGAAATGAAAATGAGAACATTGTTATTATGCGGTTTAATTTCAATCATTGATTGAAATATATATAGTATGTTTCCTATTACAATCTAAATGTGTAGTAACAAGTTATAATATTCCTATACTTCTATTCTTTCTCTTCTTTTCATCTATTATTATTTCCAAGGATAGTTATCATAAAGTAACATAGAAAAAAAAATCTATCAATGTAACGGTTGCATGTTTATTGACAGGAAATCGTTAGCTGAAACTACATATGAGTATATTTTTTAGTATATGAATGACGATTTTTTCTTTTTTTTTTTTTGTTTCTACAACGTTAATCATATTGACATATAGATGTGAATTTGCAAAAAAAAATAATATATAACTATTGGAATTCAACAATGAATTCATCTGAGATATTATCTACTCAACATATAATTAATTATTAAAAAAAGAAGAAAAATTACCTGAATGCTGTTGTTCGTTCATCTTCATTTTTAACAAAACGATAGAGAAAGAAGTATTCGTTATCCTGTTCGTTTCAAACTAATTGAATGAGATCTATTTGATTTAGTGTTATATAGATGTAGATGGTCTGTCTGTCTATTCATTTTCGTCTGACGGATGATCCTTATGAAAACATCTATACTATATATTCAACCGCCCATCAATTTTTTCGTTCATTGTCTCTCTTACTCATTAAATCGGGTCATTTTGATCCTTTTTTTTGTTTTAGAATACAATAATGTTATATTTAACTTTAACTACGTAATACTATCAAAAAACAAAATAACATATAGAAAAAAAGAATAAAGATGTTAGATAATAGAAAATAGACAGTTACTGTTGAAGAATACTTGAAAAATAAACAATATAAAATCTGTTTTTAAGAACTCTAGAAAATAATTTTTACTAGCTTGCTCACCTATTCTACTTGTCGTTGTGTTAATATCGTTCGTCTATTAATTGAAAGTAGACAATATTCTCGTTGTCGTTTTCTTTGCTCTTGTTTATTTTCTTTAGAAGACACTGTCAAGGTGAAGTCTTGTTACTCACACTTTTGTTTTATATCAAACTTCCTTTGTGTCAATAAGAGAAATAAAGAGAGAAAGAAAATATGAAGATGAAGAAGAGAAGTGAAAGTATGTGGTTTATACTAGTGAAAAAATACTTGCAAAACCACAACATATAGATAAACCAAAAAAAGAAATATCAACTAATTCTTTTTGTTATTTAACAAAAGAAAATATCTGTCTGTGTTTTGCATATTCCATTCTACGTTTATATACAACAGTCAAAGGCTAATACTCTCAGTTTTTTTTTTCTGTGTACATCTTTTGCTCTTTTTTAATGTATAATTCTGCGACATCTCTTCTCTGTTTGTTCAGATGTGCGAAAAATCAAAGACAAATGTCGTCTCTCTATAGAAGATTATATTCTATTATGTAGGTGTTTGTATATGTATATATTTCCAGGACGCCCAATTGTGTGCATTCTAACTGTCTGTCTGAGAAACAAATATCTCGTTAAATAGAGCAAAGAGTTTGTGCACCTGCCAGAATCATATGATAGACAAATAGAAGGTAGTGATGTTAGTAACAAATAAATATCTATTTTTCTCTTCTTGTTGTGTTCTTTCTGTCTATTGATAATAGTGGCAACCTCGATCGAGGATCAAACCGAGAGTTAATTACATATAAAATAGTATACAAGTATAAAACGTTTGTGTAAATATATGAAAGAGAAAAAAAAAATGAGAGTAGCATCATTGTTTAGAAGGTCGTTCAAAAAAATAAAATATGACCGACTGTTGTTGCTTCGATTTCCTGTTATGAAACTCACTGTCGACGACGGCACGTTTGTGTCTATACAGCTTGAGTTTCAAATAGTAACTATAACAGAAAAATGCTTATCAGCAACGCTCGTTCTTTCATTTACACACAATTGCGTATGTCACCATTCTATTCTTTGTGTACGAGCTTTTTTTTTAATAGGCAAGCTTTCAATTTTTCTTTTTTACTTGCTCATCTCGCAATGATCAGTATCATTGTTTCATACAACGGTCTCTTCAATTTAAAATTGGCCTTTAAAAACGAGTAGCTCATCATTCTCATTCATATATATATATCTCCAACCATATCCTATCATATCATATCGTTCACCATCATCAATGTGCTTCGTTAACTAATCAGTCAAGAGTGACATTTTGATAATACGTACTTTTCAAAAAAAAAAAAATCTCTATATATTTTTATATCAATTCATTCTGATATCTATAATATCTTCTAAAATTTTAATTTTATTCATATTTCAAACATTTTCTTATTGATAATGAATAATATTCTTCTATATATACTTTTAAAAATTTTTCATCATTAAAATTTATTTTTCAATATGCTTCATTAAAATGAAAAAGAAAAAATAATATTGATTTTGTACACTTTAAATATATATGTATATGTCCTCCAACCATCATCCGTTTTTCACGCATCAATACACAGTAGGTCGAAGGCAATTCTTTCGGTCACTAAATCATGTCGGTCTACGCCTACTCATTTTTATGCTCTTGTCTATTGCTAAAAGCAATCTATCATTTAATAATTCAACTTAAAAACAATAATTTTTTTTTTAAATATACAAAACGAATAAATTTCTTATAATTTTGGTAGGTTTTCTTATTGAAATTATGTTGTCGATCACATATTTAAAAAAAAAAGAAAAGTTTACGCAATAACATCATCAACATCATCATCATCATCACTACTACTACTACTACTACTACTACCGCCCTTCTTACTTATACAAAAGCACGCAATATATGTATACAGAAAGGGGCATGATCGTGTGCGTACTGAGTGACATGTATAGATCATCATCACATTCGATATATGTACACGTTCTCGCTCTTTCGTTCATCATAAATCTCATTAAAAATGCGTGAGAACTGAAATATATGTATATATAAAAAAAGAAAAAGAAAGAACGAATAAAAATAGAATTGTACAATAAACATGTTCAATCTATATATGTAGGTATAAAAGAAAAGAAGGAGGAATTGAAGATTTAGTATAAATATATCAAGAATCTCCTGTTGACTTAAGTCGGCAACATAGTATAAGAAGAAAAGAAGAAGCAAACTATTGCATTGATTAGACCCTGCGAACATGAAGACTAAAAAACAACAATGGAAGCCTTTTTTTTCATATAAAAGGAGAGAAAGAGAAGACATTCAAGTTTTAATTAACAGAGACGATCATCAGTGAGAAAAAAATATGACATAACAAGCCATATTTGATTACACATATAACTACTACTAAAAAAAAAGAGAATGATTGATCAATAGTAGTGATCACTGACGTTTTGGACATCTCTATTCACATAAGATTAGCGTCCACTTATGATATACCATAAGCATTAACGCGTACAATTTACAAAGTGAAGAAAAAAAGAAAGCTGAAGACTACTTATAAGCACTTTTATTCTTAAGAATAATACTTTATGCGCCTGTGGCATGTCAATTTATATGCAAAAACGCGTCAATCATTTTTTCTTCATCACTTATATTTTAATATGATGAACAAGAAAAGTAAATCATTCGTATGAAAAGATAAAATTCATTGAAGCTGAACCAGAATATATTAGTAAATAATGATAGGTTAAAACAAAATAAAACAAAATAAATTACTTACATTTTCTGGAGGATTTATTGGTTGAGCAGGACTTCGTAAACGTGGTACAAGAACTGTTTGTTCAAGATCATGAGAAGAATTTGTTTGAAATGTATTGATTAATTTTGATATACCTGTTGAACTTCGACGTTGTTCTGTTTCACTTGTTAATAAACCATTATTAGAAATTTTATTTGATGGTGATGGAGTTTTTTTTTTTGTTAAATTTGATTCAATACGTATTTCAAGTGGTTCAACAATTGGTTTCATATTAAATTCATTAACATGTGATACAGGAGAATTTTGTTGACTTTTTGATGGTGATTCTCTTGGTGTTGGACGTTTTGTTGTAATTAATGGTGGTGATGAACGTTTTTTAAATGTATCATTAACATTTGTTGGACTATGTTGTTGTGATGATGTTGGTGATACACGTTTATTACGTGTAGAATTAAGTGTATTTGATTTTTTTCCATTTATATTTGTTATATGATCATCAATATTTATTGTATCATCTTGTGATGATGTTTTATCAATTTTAAGTAAATTTTGTATTTGTTTTTTTAATGATGGACGTTTAGATTTATTTTTTGTTGTTGTTGTTGCTGTTGTTGATTTTAATTCACTTGTTTGTTGATTATCAATACTATCTGTTGTTGATGATGATGATGGAGATATTTGTTGTTCACGTTTAATATTTTGTTTATTATTATTATCATTTGATGACATATTTGTTGATGAAGATTTTTTTTGATGACCATTTTTTGTTGTTTGTTTTTTAAGTATTGATTGTTCATTATTAGCAGCAGCTTCAAATACTTTAACACGATCTGTAACACGTTTTTCTTCTGGTATAATAACACCACTTGTTGGACTTGATTGACGTTGTTGATTTGTTTCAAGAAGACGTGCATTTGATATTATTGATGATGATGTTATCCCACTTGTTGAACTTGATTCATCATCATGAATTGTTTTTTCTGTTTCAGCACCACTATTTGTAGCATTTGTCATTTCAGATGATAAACCACTATCAATACCATTATTTATATCATTTTCATCTTGTTTAGTACCTTGTTCATCTGATGATGATACAGTTGGTGTTTCTAATAATGATGATGTTGGTAATAGTGGAGGATTCATATCAATATTTGATGGTATTTCATATATATGATCATTTAATTTTGTTTGAGAATGAGAATGAATATGACCATTTGTTGTTGATATTGTTTCATGATCATTTTCATTACCTATTTTAAGTTTAAGAGATTTCGATGGAGAATGATTTCCATTTTCATGTATAATTCCATTGGATTGATTATTTATTTCAATAGATGTTGGTTTTATAACTAATGTATCAGTTTGATATGTATCATCAGACATATTGGCTTGTGTACTTGTTAGACCGGTAACTAAAGCACCGACTGTAGAATATAAATCTGTTTGTGGTTGCTTAGATATATTATTGTTGTTAGTATTCTGATTTTTATTATTTGACGAGCGACGTTCACGTTTTGTATGTACCTTGAAATGAAATAGATTCGATTAGAAAAAAAAACTCATTTTTTTGTTCAGGGAAGAAAAAAAAATTCAATCAATAAAATATTTAAAAAAAAATCTAACGAAGAGAATTTCTTTTTTTCTAACACTTGTGTCTCTTGCTGATAGCCACTTACTTCTCGTTTTCTTTTTTTTTCGTTAATAATGCACAGCTAACACTCTGTCTGACTGACCATCTCTCTTCATCTCTTATTCTCTTTCTTCTATGTCCTCGAGAGACAGAGAAGAAAAAAAAAATGAGAGAACATTCTCTTTGTGTTCTTTATATATGTTAAATCTTTCATCAAATTGTACTAATGTATGTATGAGTATGAGACACAGAGGGTGAGAGAGAGAGAGAGAAAAATAGAGAATAGAATGTTCAAATATAAAAAAAAAAATATATAATTCTTCGATTTTCTTTTGATACAGATGATTCTGATTACGTTGAAAAGGTTTACTTTTATTCTCATTATCATCTTTAATGATGTAAAGAAATGTTAGCGATGGCGAGTTCTATTTACATTCGTTTGTTGTACAAGCAAATCGGAGAAGAAACGAGAATGTACTTTTTTCCTATTCTTTCTTCTCGATAAGCAAGTGTTGAAGACAACTAGTAGTTACTAGACTAAACTGCCCACTTCTCTATCGAGACATGTATGACAACGTTTATTTATGGATAAGTGAACAATTGAGAGTAGTCAATCTACCCATAAATAATAAAAAAAAAGGGAGAGAGAGAGAAAATAAACCAAATCAATAAAATAACTTACGACTTTGCTCTTATGCATGATGTTTGATATTTCAGTACCTTTTTTTTTTATTTTAACTTGAAATGACTGTTAATGTTGAATTGAAATAAAGAAAAAAATAATAATAATAGTGTGTGTATATGTATATATATATAAATGTAGGTTCACTTTCTTCCTTCCACTAGATCACTCGACTTATAAAAAGGATATGTGACGTGACAAGCGGTCAAGAATTTAGTCAACAGAAAGTGTGGATGTGTGTATATATATACATATATATGTATATATAAAAGAAAGAAGGAGAAAGAAATACGATCGATTCACAAAATGGAGGAATTATATGAAATCTTCAACTATCAGAGTAACTATAAGGAATATACACACATACGTATACACACACTGGTTCAATAATGTCTTTGCCGTTCTCGTATTTAATATCAATGAATAACCCCATCACACATCAATGAACAGCAAAAATGAGAGAGAAAAAGATTCGGTGAACGATGACGATGAAAGATTTATCATTACCGGATGTATATATGCGCTTTTTTTTTCTTTTTGACTCGACATTCATTTTTTTACTCTTACTCTTTATCATTTTAAACGAATAGACACGAGCAAAAGAATGTAGGTATGGTTTTCGTTATCTATTTAACATGTCTAAATATCATACATATATCATACATATATATATATATTCGATTATGTGAGACAAAATCCGGGTGATGAATAAAAGATATCATTATCATCCTTTTATATAAATTATAAACCAATCATAAATCTGTCAAAAATATCGATTTCCAATTAGTAATTTTTATATTCATAAATAATCATTGTAATTCAATGTGATCAGGCACATTTACAGATATACACTGGATAATAAAATATAGACAAATTGAACTTTAAAATATTTTTTTGTGTTTTGAATTTTAAATAGATACAGATATAGTTTATTATTAAGATTTTTATTTTTATTTTTCTATCATTTGGAAGATAAATGATAGACATATGGAAAGATATTTGTACATAGACGTTACCTACTGTGACAAGAGAACGTGTTCTTTCACTTTTCTAATCAGCAAATAATGTTCTATTGACATCAACAGCAACAATACAAATATGATCTTTCTTCTTCAGTTCAATTTATTCATTCAGTAAATCGATGATGAATGGTATTTATTCTTTCTTTCTTTCGTTTTTTTTTTCTATTTTATTTGATTGCTGACTGTCGATCAACAATTATGTTGTTGCCTTTAATTGACTATAGTCGATCATCAATCTTCTTTTACTCAAACGATTCATCAGTTATTCTAGACAAGAGGAAGCCATTTTTCAAAAGAAGAACATACAAAGAAAATAATGCCTATACATATGTTCTCATCTTAATATGGTTCTTAAAGTTTAAGTGCTATGACGCGCCTCTCCCCCATAGCGATAATTCATTGCTATTTTGTATCGAAAATTTAATCTATTGTTTTCATTTCATCAACGTGTCATAAATTTTATTTTTGTTTTGTTATTTTGTCTGTGTGTATATTCTCTTTGTTTTGAATTTTTTTTACATATGAAAAATAAAATAATAGATATGAATGATATTGAATCATTAACAAATTTTAATCAATCATTTAATGATAATATTCAATATCGAGAATATGAAAATGAAATAAAAAAATCTTGGATAAATACATTAAAAAATATATCAAAATTTATTTTAATTTGTTTAATTATTTTTCCAATGTTATTTATTCTAATTGGAATAATTTATAAAAATTCATGTTTTATAAAACCTAATATACCATTATATTTAATTATATTTGGAATTTTAATTCTTATTAATCTTTTTATTTATACAATTATTGGAACAACATTTCTTACATGTAAAAGTTTTTTTTTATTAAATAAATAAATTATTTATTTATTTTTTTTTTGTTGTGATTATCTGATTTAGTAATTCGACATACACGATTATTTTCATTAGAAAAAGGAATTGAAGTATTTATTGGAATGTTATTTGGAATTATTTTTGGTATTATTATATTTATTTGGTGGATTACTGGAACTGTAAGTTTATTTTTTTTATTAAATAAATAAGAAAATATTATTTTAGATATGGTGGATAAAATTAACATTAAGTATTAAATCTTATTTAAAATATCCAAATTTATTAAATTCTTGTCATCCAGTTGTCTATTGGACAGCATTAGTAGCTAATATCTTTGGTTTAATCGGATTTATTGTTCAAATTTGCATTGCAATTGCCGATGATATGACAGCAAGTAAACAATCATCGAAAGTTCGTGGTTAAAATGTGAGAAAAGAAAAAGACAATGTTAACATTTATTTATATTTATCTAATCCAGTTTCTTTTTTTTTTATTTCATTTCGATTAAATTATGCGCATATGTTTTCTTTTATACTTTTATAATAAAGATATTCAATAGTTTATAAAACTAAAAATTTATTTAAAAAAGACATATTAAATTATTCATTAGATTTTTTTTTTATTTCAATTTTATATGTATCAATACAACCAAAACCTTGAATTATTATATAATTTTCATAAACATGTACAGTTGCAAAAGCATTTGTATTCAATTCACATTCAACAATAGCATGTAATGTTAAATGATGAATATTTTTTTCATCATAAAAATATGCACCTTCATGAGAATGTCCAGCTATATAAGCAAGAACAATATCATTGTATTCCCATAGAATATTTAAAACATCTTCATAATTCCATAATAAAGCAAGTCCATCACATGCATTTGGATGAATTGGAATATGACCTTAAAAAGAAAAAATTTATTCTTAGATAATCAATATATTCATAAGGATATTTTATGATATCAAATTTTATATGAATATATATCAGATGTACAATGTTTAAATACTATGTAAACAGTTTGATTTGATCAAGGTGAGAATATATTTGTATTGAATTAAGTTCATATTGTTATTTACTCGAGAGAGAAAAGAAAATGTAAATCTTTCTTTAAGTTTTCAAGGATCTTTATTTCTCTTTTTATAATTTCAATATGATTTTATATTGAAAAATTTCTTTTACCTATAATAATAACATTTTCATGAAGACTTTTTGATTTAATTAATTGTTGTTTTAACCAATAAAGTTGTTTTTGTGTTAATCCACCATTTAATTCTATAAATCGTTCTTCATAACCATCTAATCCAGTTGGATCATTAATATTATCATTTTTATTATATTTTCTTAATAAATTTAATGCTTCAATATAAATCTCATTCGTTTTCTCAATACCTAATAAAGTTAAATCATATGTATCAATTGCAATAATACGTAAATTTGAACAAACTTCAATTGTTCCATAATGACCAAATGAATTATATTCATTTCTATTAAATGAACATAATGGTCCATTAAATAAATCATTTTTTGTAAAATTATATAATTCATGATTTCCCCATATATGATAAATTAATGGAATATTTTCAAATTGTTTAAGAATAATTTTTAAATCATTTATTGATGTTTTATTTGTTTGACATAAACCATCAATAATATCACCAAGTTGAATTATAAATGATATATTATTTTTATTATTTAACCAATAATTACATGCTTGTTTAACTAATTTTAAGGAATTTCTATAGTGTCTTATAAATGTTTTAGAATAATTCCATCGATCATCATTATCTGTATAATGTATATCTGTTATTAAACCAAATGATTTAATTGGTTTTAATATATCATTTTTATTTAATAGATATTCTTCATTGATGACTATAGAAGTCATCTAAAATATTATTTTTTAGTTTATTTCATCATTCAATTTTTATTTGTAAAGAGAAAAATACATATAAACTTTATTTATATGAATAAAAAACTATGCATAACGATGTTTAATTTTATATTATAAATATACAATAAGAATGAGATAAAATCTCAAAAATGTAAACGAAAGAAATGTATGATTATAAGAGAATAATATTTGTTTTTGTTGTTTTGAATATAAATAATACATTAGTAATGTATTATTTTCGTAATATACACCACAGAGGAGATTCTATGGACAAGAAGAAAAAAAATAAAATGGTACAAGCTCTATTAGAAGAACTATGCAAAACAAAACAAAAAAGAAAGAAAGAAAGAAAAATAATTTGTATTCAAAACGGCGAAATGTTTCTTTTATTTGTTTTTATTTTGTTCACATAAATGGATTATTTGAATTAAATGATGATTGAACAATTGTATTATTGCTATTAAATGATGAAGGAATGAGTGGTGGAGGTAATGTTGAACCAGGAGGTGTAAATGAAACATTATTTGACGATGTTAATTGATCAAGTGTTGGAGCTTTTGTAGTATTAGAAAAAGGATTTTGAATACGAGATGGATTTGAACCAAATGGATTTGTATCTAAAGAGTTTTAATAAATAAATATAAGAATTCGTTTGTTTTTATTTACTTTTATTATCTGTAACAAGTTGATCAAGATTAACTAGATTATTAAATTTATCACCAAGAAAACTTTCTGGCGTTTTACGAGAAGCAGATATTGTTGATGATGATGATAAATTTATATTCATTGAATTTGAATCATTTCCACTAGATATTGTTGGATAAAGTAAATTTCCATTATTATTATTATTATTCATTGGTAAATTTGTATATAATGGAGAAATTGAATTTGAATTACCAGAAGAATTTGTCATATTCCAAGGATTTGATGATGCATGTTGTTGATCATATGATGTTGATATATCTATGAATAAAAAAAAGAATATGTTTTCAATTGAAAATTAAAAAAAAAAAAAATTTTACTTGTATTTGCTCCAAAAAAATCACTTAATTCATTATCAATTGTATTTGTAGTCTTTGGAGGTGAAGTTGGTGGTGCTGGTCGAGAATTATTTCCATCAACACCCCATGGATCTGATATATTAATTGAAAGACCAGTATCATTATTGGTCGTTGGATGATTATTTCCAGACCATGGATTTATTTGTGAAGTTGTTCCTGATTGCCAACTAGGTATTGTTGAAGGTTGCCATGGATCATTTGGTATTGTATTAGCAGAAGTACGACCATTTGATTCTATTGTCCATGGATCATCTATGACGAGAAACAAATAGATTCAAATTTATTAATTTATTTTATTTATTTTTATTTTAAGGAAATCAATTCAACCAAAGCAATAAAAAAAAAATAATAAAATCTATTTAGTAATCTCATATAGATATATTTTTTTTTTACTTATTTTATTTTGTTGTTGCTGTTCTATAATGACATTATAATATTTATCAGACGAATCTAATAAATAAGATGATGGAGTCGATGAAATATCTTTTAATAATTATTAAAATGTATTAGATTAATAAATATTTAGATATTCATGAAAAAATAAAATAAAAGAAAATAAAAGAAAAAATTATTTTTACTTGTAGCAGTTGTAAATCCAAGATGAGTTGATGGTCGATTATTTGTTGAATTCCAATTAACATTTGATGCTGTTGTTGATGATAAATATGGAATATTATTTTGATGAGTATCAAAAAGTGTTGAATCAAGACGTTGAGAATTTGCATTGACATCAAATAACTATAAATAAATATATTAGAAATAAAATATTTATTTTATATTTTAGTTTTACTTGCGAATTATTTGGTTCATATGATGATGATTCATTAACTGATCGTTCTAAAGCTATTTTAAGTTTTAAATCATCATTTCGACGTCGACGTTCTTCATCTTCCGCCTACGAAAATAAAAATAAAAAAAATTTAATTTATATTTTATATTAAAACTAACTTCACGTTGTGATTCTGCTAATGCAATTTGCATTTGTAATTGTTCTTCTTCTTGACTTGATGGTTGAACAAATTCTCTTCCACTAGCTGAATGAAGACTATCATTATATGATGTTGAACGATTTGCAGATGGATATTGATTTGATAAATATGATGTTCCACCATATGGATCACTACCTTCAATACTATTACGTCTCATTGATGATGTTGTTGTTGGACGTCCATATGTAACAGATCCATTTGAATCCATTCCCATAGCTTGTCGTACATAACGTTGACGAGCTTCTTGTGCTTTTCGACGTTCATTACGTAAACGTTCATCATCTTTTAATAAACTAACAAGTTGTTTAGCTTTTTCACGTACATTATAACCTTGATCTTTTTGATCTTCGACATATTGAAAATCTTTTAATGTTTGAATAGCAAATATATTTTCTTTACATTGTTGACTAACACGTTCATTACCATATTTTATTAAATGATCAAGTAATACAAGAGATTTATAAACATGACGCCAATTTTTACCATGATCATTTAAACGTTTCCAAATAACTATAAACAAAAAAATATTATATTAGAATTTATTTATAATTAATATTATATGAGATTAAATAATTTTAAGAATTATACTATTCCTTAAGAAATCTTAGGAAAAAAAGGAATTAATTAATTAAATAAATCAAAATATATGCAAAAATAATTTATAAATATTCTTATTTGTGATGATCTGTTTCAGACAGAAGAGTATCTGGATTCTATAAAAATATTGTCATTTATAAACATTTTTGTTAATAATATAAAACAAAGATATAATTAATAACTTACTTGGCATAATTTCTGCATAAGCAACAACATTATCTGTTAAATCAGCTATTTCATGCATAAGTGCTGGCGATGGTCCCCATGCATCATTTGATGTAGCCGATCGTACTTTACGTTGAGCATCAGTATAATTATAAATAACATTTCTAACACCTCGTGCAATCATTGAATAATAATAAATATAAACTAAAGAAAATGCGTGTGTGCGTGTGTGTTTTTTTTTTGAAAGAAAAGAAAAAATGATTTGATTGTTTTTCGTTTTAGTTAATATTCTAAAACAGAACAAAAAACTTAAGTTAAAGTGTGAATGTATTTGAGATTGACCAAGACAAAAGAAAAATCAATAAAATAAACGAATGACAAATGAAAATAACATGTAAAAGAAAAAGAAAACAAATAGAAAACTATTGGAATGTAATCAAATGTTTAAACAAGTTTTTTAGCTTCGAAAAATCCTTTAAGATGACGCATTTGCCAAAATCCAGCTATAACAAGAATAAGTAATTGTGCAATTGACCACCATAATACACGTTGATTTGTTGATTCACTTGTAGCACGAAAACGTTCTTCACGATAACGTTGATAATTCTGTTCTTTGCTTCTACAAAAAATAAAAAAAGAAAAATAATAAAAAAATTTCAATAAAATAAAATTTAATCTCAACAAACATTTGTTCAACTTGATCTAATAATTGTCTTACACGTAATTGAAGTTCTGTTAATTTTTCTTTTGCACTTATTTGTTGATAATCAACTGCATGTTCACCAATATCAATATCAAGATGAACACGCTATAAAAAAAAAGAGAAATAAATATTTAATCATTTTTCTTTTTATATATTAATTCTTTACTAATTGTTGTCCACCAAACCATGCTGTTGAATTTGAGTATAAACAAATAACATGTTCACCAGGTATATGTGATGTAAAAGTAAAACGTCCTTCACTGGTATATAATTTTGATAAAACAATTTTTTCATCTGGATCTTTTACTTCAACATGCATACCAATACCAGGTGTTGATGGAAGATATGTATTAGATTGTGCATCGAATAATTCAACTTTATATTTACCAATAACTAATGTCTGATCAGGTATTTCTTCAATAAAACATTTACGCTCTGTTTCACGTATATGAAAATAAAGTGAATGTGTTGTTAGAATTAATTGGATAAGAATAAAGACGATAAATAACAATGATTGATTTCCCATGTTTAGATCTAAAGAAAAAATGAGAAATTCACCCTTTTCTCTTGAGATAAAAAGAAAAACACAGATGATTATTATTATTATTATTAAAAAAAAAATATACGACTTACTGCGTGTGCTGTAAAAATGTTTAAACCAATCAAAAATTGGAAACACATCATCTGCATTAATGACCAAAGAATATATATATAACAAGGAGGCCATAGACCTGTCAATATGGACTAATCCAGAATATATTTTATGGATAAAAGTATTTTAACTAGAGTTTTGTTTTTCATCTTTAACCGAGATTGTTAATAAATAATTTATTGATTTTCGTTTTATTTTAGATTGATCATAATAAATGGCCATCGGCAAGAACAAGCGTTTAACTAAAGGTGGTAAAAAAGGTGGCAAAAAGAAAGTGTATGTAAAAATTTAAAAACAAAAATATTTTATTTTTATTTTTGTAATATTATTTAGTGCTGATCCATTTTCAAAAAAAGATTGGTATGATATCAAAACACCAGCTAATTTTGATACACGTACTATTGGTCGAACACTCGTAACACGAACAACTGGAACAAGTTAATCATTTATTTTTTTTTATTTTTATGTTTGTTTATTTTTTTTTTCTATACAGAAATTGCTTCGGATGCTTTAAAAGGTCGAGTATTTGAAGCATCACTTGGTGATTTAATCAAACTTGATGATGAAGATAGTTATAGAAAATTTAAATTTATTTGTGAAGATGTACAAGGTCGTCATTGTTTAACTAATTTTCATGGTATGGACATTACTACAGATCGTCTTCGTATGCTTGTCAAAAAATGGCAGGTAAATAAAGATAAAAAACAAAAATAAAATAAAATAAAATAAAAAAATAATTTATAATAAATATCTAGACATTAATTGAAGCACAAGCTGATATTCGTACATCTGATGGATATCTTTTACGTGTATTTTGTATTGGTTTTACAATGAAAATGCGTGGACAAATCAGAAAAACATCTTATGCTCAACATACACAAGTTTATTTTAATTTATATTTTATTGAAATATTATTGAAATAATTTTTTATTTAGATCAAAGCTATTCGTAAGAAAATGGTTGAAATAATGACACGTGATATTGCTGGTAGTGAACTTAAAGAAGTTGTTAGCAAACTGTATGCTATTGATTTTAATTATAAATAAAAAATAAAATTTGGCTTTTTTTTTTTTTAATGATTATTTTAGTATTCCAAATAGTATTGGTGTTGAAATAGAAAAAGTTTGTCGTGGTATTTATCCATTACAAAATGTTAATGTTCGAAAAGTCAAAGTACTTAAAAAACCAAAATTTGATGGTAAAATGTCTTTAATTTTATTTTTCTTATTGATTAATTATTTACTTTTTAGTTGCTCGTCTTATGGAAATGCATGGTGAAAGTTACAGCAGCGTAACCGTCGATGAAAAAGGCCAACGAGTCGAACGAGCCGATGGTTATGAACCACCAGTGCAAAGTTCTGTTTAAAATATGATCAACAAAACAGAGTTTTAATATCGATTTGTTCTTTGTCTGAACAAGAAAATATCAAAAAGAAAATAAATTGTTAAAATTCTTGTTTTAGACCGTTAAGAATAAAAACAAAACAAATAATAAACATTATTTTTTTGTTTCATCAGTTATTGAAAAGTATTGGTTGCATCTATCTAATAATACTGGTATAAACAGGTTACAACAATAGGAGAATATTGATGAAAAACTAAGGAAGTGGTGATATAATGCAATGAAAATAGTCGAATGTAGTGTAAGAGTATTTCTTCTATTAGAAATGCAGATAAATGTTATCGCTGTCAATCGATTTTTACATAAAAGTCAAACTTTCAAACACGTTCATGACTTTAAACATCATTTTCTATATAAAATATATTAATATAAACCAGAATTCTAATTTATTTAATTCATAAAATTGTTCGAACCAGCAAAGAACATTTATTTTCGTGCTTTTTTTGCTCAGATTTTATTAATATAATCCTATCATCCTTTATATCTGCAAGCTTTCCCAACAGTATATATATATATATATATATAATAACCATGTTATGTTAACATTAACAGGAACAATAAAGTTTATAGATCTGTGTCGGACATTCGAATGAATAACAGAGAATTTTATTGTTAAAAAAGAAAACTCGATATTTTAGCGCAAATAAATAAGTTTTCTATTAATTACAATTGGAATTTTATAAGTAAAATAGGTTTATTACATAAATTCTTCACAAAATCGAAAACATCTTGTCAGAAACATTCTTCAAAACTGTAGAAAGATATAGCATATCTTTCAAAAACATGATAGAGATATTCTCCTCTATCATCTTTCAATCGTCACTATGACTGGTATCTAAAAGAGAATGAATAAACATAATTTCTGTATGTTTCTTGAGCAACAAATCTAGTTGAATGACTAGTTAAAAAAGATTGAATTAATGTGATTCAAATCGCCAACTAACAATGAATATAATGGTAAGCTTTCCTCTCGACATCAGCATAGAAATATATGAATTCAATTGTTTCTTATAGAACAAAAATAGAATATTAATCTCTTATTTAATCATATATTAGGCTACACAGTCTTTTATTTGATCATTATTATTGCATTTTATGAAATAAAATATGATATTTATTCTATTGTGTTGTGTAAAGAAAAAAGGAATTACTATGTAATAAAATAGCATTTATTCATGCCTGGTTGCAATAATTAAAAGAATACATTCAAAATACTTTTTGAATTGGAAACCGATTTTCATATAAACTCACGCTATTAATGAGCAAAAAAAATTGTTACTAATCAAAATCTTTGTATATAATAATAATAATTCTATCTTTCGTTCAGATAAAAAAAAGATTAGTTATTATAAATTTATTTTATTTTCATTGTATAATTTCAATCAATTATATCTCTTATATATGATAAATTGTCAAAAGTTCAATCTTTATTCTTCATTGTTTTATATCATATAATCGATATATATATACAAGTGTGAACAATACAAAAATGAAAGAAAGATTAGATAATTTTGTTTACTATTTGTCTATAGTAATCGGTCAAACACTTCATACTTTGCTCTACAAATTTTCGTTCATTATGAAATATGTCTGTCTAGGTAGTCTATTGTGATTTACACTAAATACTAAACGCATATTTTCTACTTGACATGATTGATTGAGTTAAAAAATATTATTGTTAATAGGTATTACAATTTTTTTTTTTATTTTTATTTTTTCTAATGCAGTCGGATTACGATTTGTGTGCGTATGCATATGTAGGTTGTCACGCATGTTTTTCTTCGATTTCCATTTCTTTTTTTTTCTCTTTTTTTTCCTTCATGATCATAGTTGTCGTCAATGTGTACACGAGGAGAATGATAAAAAACTTGTTGGAGCTTGTCGTCCTATGCACTTATGCCACGTTATGTATTCCAATAAAAAAAAACTCATTTCATCATGATGTTTTTTCTCTATTTAATGCTATATATATATATATGTTTGCTTCTTTCTTTTCATTTTAAAATTTATAGATACATTTCAATTTTTTTTGGATTAAAAAAAAATCAAATAAATAATAATGTGTGGTAAGGTTACCTTGAAAGTGCACTTTTTTTGTTTTTGATTTATCTGATTATTACTAGGTATATTTGGTTATTTAAATTATTTGGTTAAACGTGATCGAAGATTTATAGCTGATATACTTATTAATGGTCTTCATCGTTTAGAATATCGTGGTTATGATTCGTCAGGTATTGCATTTGATGGTGATAATATTGAAGAAGCTAATAGTGATAAACGAGCTTGTATTGTTGTAAGACAAAAAGGAAAAGTTGAAGAACTTGAATATGCTGTTAAATGTAAATAATAAAAAATTTTATTTTTTTAATAAAGAAAAAAAATTTTATTGATTTTTTTTTTTCGAAATAATTAGCATTAGATAATATTAATTGGAATAATGAATTTATAACTCATGTTGGTATAGCACATACGCGTTGGGCAACACATGGTGAACCAAATGCAGTTAATTCTCATCCACAACGTTCTGATGAACAAAATCAATTTGTTTGTGTTCATAATGGAATTATAACAAATTATAAAGATATTAAACAATACCTTGTAAATATTATTATTAATTCAAATAAATATAAATATTATTTAATTAATTTAGACAAATAAAGGTTATATATTTGAATCTGAAACTGATACGGAAGTTGTTATTAAATTAGTTAAATATCTTTATGATAAACATAAAAATGAAAATATTACTTTTCAAAAACTTATTGAAATGGCTTGTTCACAATTAGTAATTATCTACTTTGTTTTATGTATAAAAATATTTAAAATAAAATATTTTTAGGAAGGTGCTTTTGCATTATTATTTAAAAGTATACATTATCCAGGTGAATTATGTGCTACTCGGTAAGTTCTTTTTTTTTTATTTATTAATAAAGAAATTTATTTTATAGTCGTGGAAGTCCAATGGTTATTGGTGTTAAATGTGCTGATCAATTAACTACAAATCATGTTCCAGTCATGTTTAGTAAAGGTAAATATTAATAGTGTTTAGTATTTTGTTTTGATCCGATAGAAAAAAAGTTTATCTATGAATAAATCTAAGAATAAAATGAAATTAACTTAGATATTTCAACAAAATCTCGACATCCAAAAGGTAATCTATTGCTTTGTTGTATTTTTCTTCGTTAATAATCTGTTTATGCATAGTTGAAATATTTTCACAGCTTTGATAACTGTTTTCTTGCATGTTACTTTGCATTATCAATTTAATATGCTTCTTCATGTTTTTTTTCTATTTCAGTCGATTCAGAAACAACGGATAGTAGGTTTTATTTTTAAACAGTTAAAATAAAGAGATTAGATTTAGAATTTGCTGATAAATAATTTTTCGTAGAATTATTGAAAATTATTATTATAGCAAAAATATTCTTATAACTTTTAATGCATAAAGAAGAAAAAAAGATATATATTAATTTTTGCTTAAATGTATTTTCTCTTTGTTTTTCTTATAAGATTTTTGTATTAGATAATTTAATTTATACTGTTTATTTAGGTTTACGCGGTGTTTTTTCACCTTCATTATTAATTGCTGATCAAACAACAACAGATTTAGCAGTAACGGGAAATGATCGTAGTATTGAATATTATTTTGCATCGGATGCAAGGTATATTAATATTTTATTAATATAGTTTTATAGAAAAATCTTGTTTTCTTTCTGTTAAGTATGCAGTTAAATGTCATTTGCTGTTTTTTCCTTGTAAGGATTGCATTAGGCTACTTTACGACCCCTTTCAAAGTTTATTCGATTACTACTGAAAATTTTTCAGATATACTTTAGGCTATGTTTCAGAAACAATTTTGAGCGCTCTCAAAAATGTTCCTTCCGTTTTTTTTAATGAAAGAAATGCGTAGAGGTTCGGAGCTAAACTTGAAATGTTAGATTTCAAAATTCTATAAATCTGAATAAGAAGGTCGATAACGAAAGCGACTGATTTTATCCTCGAAGAATACATTCAAGTATCTATGGTAAAAATTTCAGCTTAATTTGTTGTATCCCCTTTGAGAACTAGAAATAGTCATAAAAGACGAGGTTTCTCTTAAAAGACTTATTTATATGACTATCTAAATGATGACAATAGATCAATAATATTTTTATGAATCTAACGATTTTGCTGTTACGTCCTTTATGATTCTAAGAAAACTGGACATAAACATAGTAGATTTATCTTTTGAGTCAATCAAAAAAAGCAGATTATTTTAATGAATCTAACAAAATTCTATAATAGAATTATGATACATTAATAATCGTTTCGATTGATATAAATCGTGTTTGTTCAACGAAAATACCTGTTCCACGTAAAATCTTCCATCAAAATAACAGTTGCTTGCTCTAATATAAAAAAGAAAGTAACAGAATTTATCATGTTCTATAGATCTTGACAATATTTCGATATAGGATCGTAAATAAGCTTAATATTGAGTCTTGTATATAATATTATAAAGCACACTAGAATATTATATTAAGATGCAAATCATCTAATCATCTACGGCATTAAACCTGTTAAAGTGATCGTAACTATGCAAAAAACAATAATTTTGGAATGCTTATACACTTTTTCTTCATAATTCTATTTCATATCGTGAGATTCTAATGTATATAATATGAAAAGATTCCACGTATTTTCAGATAGAAACGAACGATTTAAGAACATGTTCCATAGTATTCGTCCGTTTGGAACACGTTTTTCAGCTGCTTCTCTAAAATTGGGCTATGATAGAATTCAGATGACAACTGTAGTTCGTTATTTATACATATGAAGTCATTTTACAAGAGAATGTTATCACATTAGTGATGTGACTTATAGTGAGAATTAGTGGTAATTTTGCATTACTGATAAGCGTGTATGATATAAATGCACGCCACAATAGTATCTATTATTTCTTTTAAATAGATAATTAAAATAAATTAAACTGTTTTTCATCTTAGATAGACATAAAATTTATTTTAACATCTTTTCTCATATACAAATACAATGCATGCTTATGTAACAAAATCTAAGTGGTGCACAATCGAAATAATTTTCTGATCTGATAAATATATAAAGGAAATAGTTTTCAACAAATTTGACTAATCTTTTAAGTATATCATGATCTCATAATAGCATTATATAACAAAGATTAATAGATAATGAAGAAAATCTTGATTTCTATTATAATGAAAGATAAAAATAACAAACTGACAGCTATCACGCAATACGAGACTCTTTTACATTGTTTGACAAATATAAATTCTGATAGATAGTATTGGTGATATAGCTCACAACTATTGAAAAAAAAAAAAAAATTTTTCCTTAATAAATTGTGAAAAATAAGACAATCTAAAACGAAGCTGCAATACGATAATCGTTCAATTTTTATCTATATCTCACATACAATTTTAATTATTGATATTTATTTTAGTGCTATAATTGAACATACCAATCAAGTTATATTTATGGAAGATGATGATCTTGCCGTTGTTCGTAATGGTGCATTAACTATTCATCGTACACAACATGAAGTATCAGGTCAATCAACAATTCGTGAAATAATTGAACTTAAAATTGAATTACAACAAATAATGAAAGGTAATGAAAATTGAATAATTATTTTTTTTTGTATGTTGAAAAATACAATATTCTTTTTTTTTATTTTGTTTTATTAGGTAATTATAAATATTTTATGCAAAAAGAAATTTTCGAACAACCTGAATCTATTGTTAATACAATGCGTGGTCGTGTTAATTTTAATACAAAAAAAGTTGTACTTGGTGGTATTAAAGATTATATAAGTGAAATTCGTCGTTGTCGTCGTTTAATATTAATTGCATGTGGAACAAGTTATCATTCAGCTGTTGCAACACGACAATTACTTGAAGAATTATCTGAATTACCAGTTATGGTTGAACTTGCATCAGATTTTCTTGATCGAAATACACCAGTTTTTCGTGATGATGTTTGCATATTTATTTCTCAATCAGGTGAAACAGCTGATACAATATTAGCATTAAGATATTGTAAACAACGTGGTGCACTTATTCTTGGTTTTACAAATACAGTTGGATCAAGTATATCACGTGAATCACATTGTGGTGTTCATATTAATGCTGGACCAGAAATTGGTATAGTTATAAAAATATGAAAAAAGAACTTCTTATTTATGTATTGAAATTATTCTTTTAGGTGTAGCTAGTACAAAAGCATATACGAGTCAATTTTTAGCACTCGTTCTATTTGGTCTTGTTTTATCTGAAGATTCAATATCAAAAGAATCAAGACGTCGTGATATTTTTGATGGTCTTCAAACATTACCTGAATTAATTAAACAAGTACTTAATTGTGATAAAAAAATCCAACATTTTGCTCAAGATTTATATAAACAATCATCTTTATTAGTTATGGGTCGTGGTTTTAATTTTGCTACATGTCTTGAAGGTGCTTTGGTATGATTAAATAAATATATATATTATAAATATTTTATTTTATTTTTATATCTAAATTCTAGAAAGTAAAAGAATTAACATATATGCATTCCGAAGGTATTCTTGCTGGTGAATTAAAACATGGTCCATTAGCTATGGTTGATGATGCATTGCCAATTGTTATGATTATTATGAATGATCCTGTTAAAACAGTAAATTATTTTCTTTTCTTTTTATTATAATAGAATTAAATATTTAGAAATGTATGAATGCATATTCACAAGTTCAAGCTCGTGGTGGACAACCAATATTAATTTGTAATGATAATGATGAAGAATTAATTAAATTAGCTCCTCGACATATTACTGTTCCACGTACAGTTGATTGTTTACAAGGAATTTTATGTGTTGTACCAATGCAATTACTTTCATTTCATATTGCAGTTTTACGAGGTTATGATGTTGATTGTCCAAGAAATTTAGCGAAATCAGTTACTGTTGCATGAAATAAACAAATAACCACTTTATTTCAATCATATACTTATTCACATTGATTTATTATATTCTCTTCATTGTTGTTGTTGTTATTATTCTTATATTTATGATTAATTTGCTTTCATAATAATAACAAATGATGTTTTATTGCATTTGCAATAAATTTAAATAAAATAGAAACAAAAAAAATTTGTTTCTATTTTAGATTATCCTTAGAATTGATCTTTTCATAAATTGTAATATAGTTAATCTTAATTAAAAATACCTTCCAATAAATAGTCTTGTATTTTATCGAAAAAATATTATATTTTTAAATGAGTCATAATATGTTAGTTTAAATGTATAAAATCAATTGATTCTTTTAATTTTTACCAACAGAAATCTTCAATCTTTCTTCTCATTCTCATAGAAATTCTATCACGAGAATTATAAAAGACATTAGTCAAGATAGAAATGAATCCTAATATCTATTTAAGAATAACCTAGATTTAATACGCATGTTTAGATCATCAATTAATATTATTGAACTGCAGACGGATTAAGTGTAGCTGATCAATACAATATTTATTTTAATGAATTTTTTCTAAAAGATTTTCAAATCCAACTGAGTTTTAATCCAAAACAGTCATTATCTCTTTCTTATTTTGTTGGATTAAAAAAATATAAGGATGTAATGAATATCTAATGATGAAATAACATGTATTAACAAAATAGTAATACGTGAATCACCTATTACTGTAATATTCATATGATTAGATGACTTTTATGGATGAAAGATTTTGTTTTTTTTTGCGAAAATGTTCTTAATTAAAATAAAAACGGTAAATCCTCAATATTGTAGAATGTAAGGACCACGCAAAATATTTTGTTGTTTCATATTTGAATATTCGATGTGTTTTATGAATAGAAAAAGTGAATATTGACAATATTAGTTAATCATATTTTTATCATGGTTATTCAAGACCTCGATTTTCGAGCCTAATTGCGTATTGACACGATTTGCACTCAAAAGTATTATTCATTTAGAAACACACAATGAAAACAACATACGTTGTTTTGATCACTATATAAACAAGCTTCTTCAGTGTATACATTAACCATTCGTTGATTACTACATTTCATACGCTTTATTAAACATAATGTCTGCGTTTGACTCAAATCGTGATGGTCGTCTTGATTTTCATGAACGAAAAGATCTAGCTGAATTCAAGCGTGCTGATCGCAATAGAGATGGGGTATTGACTCGTCAAGAATTTGCTGCAACTGGAAATGGTAAAGTGCAATATATACTATTAAAATTATGTTAGTAATATATATCTATTTTATATTTTATTAGATCCAAGTAAATTCAATTTATATGACACAAACAAAGATGGAGTTATAACTGCTCATGAATATGCTCAAGGAGAACGAATGACTGAACATCCACGTAAGTTTATTATTTTTAATTGATCATTATCAAATTTTTATTCTCATTTTAGGTAGTCATTAAGTAATATGAAGCAGTGACTATTCGACAAAAACTTCATTTACAATATATTTTCCATCAATTTTTCTTATATATAACTAGGTTTCAAAAATATTTTCTTAAATAAAATAATTGATTTTAATAATTATTTTTATTGTATTAACTATATTCTGTTCTATATTATAATTACCTTTATGTTTGACTTTTGAAAAGATAAGAAAGTTAAAGTGTAAGAGAAGACCCTGTATTTTTCATGAATTATGATTTGAAAGATTGAATATAAGATTCATACTGTTCATGTTTATATAGATGTATGAGATAGTTGATTTGAGTAGATTTTTGTCATAAATGAATCTTGATCATTGGAAATAAATTATGTTACTCTCATTCTTCCTTTCTCTTTTATATATTGTTTATTTTGAGAGGAATAAAATAAGCATTATATAAGTAGAATTAGAGAAGATTTATAAAAAAAACAGAACTGTGATCGATGCGATAGTAAGGTAAAGAATAAAATATTGTTTATGGCAGGGAGATGTCTTTTGCCATAGCACTTCCCCATCAACAGATGAGAATAAAAACAATTAAATCAACAACGCATCAAAGAATAAGACAAAAAATAAATGGTACAGCGTACATGAGAAAGAAGTAGGACAGAGAAGTGCAAATATTAAGTAGTGCAGTGACATATATTACAATGTGTCCTGGGTTATTTTCTATATGCAGACAGTAAGTACATTTTAAAATAATCTCTTGGAAGAAAGGAATCGAGAAGACACTTTCAAGATGTGGGAATCATACTAAATCGTTGGGACATTTCGGATTAGAAAGTAGTATAACTTGAAATTATTGTATTAACCAGCGTTTTATCTTGGTTTCATTTCTCCAATGGGCATCTGATGTTTTAGGGTGGGCCACTAAAATTTTCGGAAGAACTACTAGCTAAAAACTTATTGACATATAGTGAAGACACTCGCAGACTATATTTTCATCCTTTTTCAAAAAACAATTACACTTCGTCTATCAGTAATATAATGTGAAAAAACTTTGAAAACAAAACTATAGTAGAAGAAAATAATGCATCTAAATCTCAAATTCTTTGTGGTGTTTTATTTTTCGGACAATTAATAATTAGATGCTTCAGATGGTTACATAAATCATATAGTCCTCCTTTTTATATTGTGGTGTAATATCTAACTCTCTAAAGAGAGAAATCTTGAAAAAATGATTTCAAGAAAGTGAAATCTCGAAAAAACCAGTATTACGAAACAAAAAATTTTGAAAAGAAAAATATAAAATACAGAAATCTCGAACAAATAGGATAATATAGTTAGTAAAGAATATCTATACATACACCCGACGATACTTGCGCATGGTGAGTCTAAGCTTGTCAGATGCAAGTATAGATGCGATCTAGAATAAGAATGAAATGTGGAGGCGAATTTGAAACTGTCTGTTGTCTTTCTGAACTCTCATCTATCATTTTGTGTGCAAACTTCTTATGTATCTCTCATATATCCGACTAATAGTATATGGTATGATTAAAATGATAAGAAAGGATGTAAATGCAGTTTAGATCTTATTTAATAAATTTATAAGGATATAGCAATGAAGTGAAGAAATCATGCAAAGAACACCAGGAAAATATCATTTTTGAGAATTTTTGGTTCGATTAAGTTATTTCTATATTTTATACTCCAAAATTTTATCTTCTCGTGATTTGATTTTTCGAAAGCTTTTGTTTCAAAACTTTTGTGTTCGAAATTTTCCATTTCAAGATTTCGATAATAACTCGATATTCTCATTAATTCTTCTCATTGTTCTTTTGTTAAACGATTTCGTAGATCAGTTAATATATTATTCATTCTATTAAAAATTGATTTATAAATGAATGATAAACGAAAGCATAGTGAATCAGATAATGATTAGTTTAACTGCTTTCGACTAAGCGTAGTAAGGAACTTCTTGTGTAAGAAACATAGTAACGTTAACTTAAGACAAAGACGAATCAAGAAATATAATAAAATTAGTCAAGCTACGTAGAGAGTAAGTTAATTTAAACTTATTAATGTCAATAGTAACAGGAGACACATAGGAAACACGTTTTGGTGTTGTATGAAAAACTCAAATATCCACAGAAAAGTATATTGAAAAACAGTGAGAAAAACTAGCATGACCGATGCGCTAAGAATTCATATATTATCAAATCGTACACCCTTCCCTACTACTTGAAAATGATAAAATGAACAGTATCGATAATAAGAGTGAAAGTAGGAGAGAACATCTACTTTTATGAACTCAATTTTTTATATTTTCGAGTGGGCGCATCGAAATTTAGGGTGGGTGGCGCCCATCCAGCCCACCCGCTAGATAAAGCACTGGTATTAATATAGTTTCTGAAAATGCAAAGCAAAAATAAATCGATATGCAAGTAATTATGGAAAGCACCTATGACTCCAACGAATCTTATATAGATAAATGTTTCAAAATTCGCCGTTAATTAAAGCGTAATTTCTAGCTTGATATCGTTCACTAGTCAAAAACTATTCAAAATATAATACTGCAGTTCATTAAACTCAAATAGAAGTTGTAAAATGTAAACTAATACTGTCTCCGATCTTTTCTGAAAAAAGTTTTATAGCTTTTTGGTAAAATCTGCGAATGGAAAATTGACTAAAAGATGTGATATGATTTCATCTTTTTTTCCAATATGATCGTTATTTTTTACAGATAATGGTATCGACAACATTACTGAAATACACTATTTTATAGATGAAAAGATTTCTCTGTTATTTCAAATACTGAATACGTCAAATTATCGAAATACGAAGTAGCAATTTGGAAAATACGAACTGCATTGAATCAAACTAATTCTAGAGTGTGACTCAAAAGATCGAGGATTTGAGATATTTGTTTATTGACAAAACAGAATCCGATGAAACTTGGTTTTTAATGATAACTATTAGTTGTCTCAGAAAAGTTACCGTCTTAATATTTTTTTATTTCTTCTCTATTATCCCACTGGTTAAAACACTTCTTTTTATCAAAATATAACCCTTGAAATTTTGCATACTACTATATGTTGTTGGAACAAAACACTATTTTAAATGTATTTCCAAAACCATGAAAAGCGAAGACATATAAAAAGCAGTTCATATTATTGAATTAAATATAATATATATGAATGTTTTCCATTTATTTTTCCATTCCTTCATGCTATTAGATGATAATACGAGATGATGCAAAAGCTCTTGTACAAATGTCGCTCTATTTTTAATCGGTTAGAACATCCCTCAGAAAAATCGAATGTATCTACCTAGAATCTACGTCGAAAGCGTTCCCTAACTGCATGATCAAAATTCTTTCTCTTATGTCTTATCTTTGAGTAATAAGTACATCTCTGAACAGTATTAAAATGTAGTCTATAAAAAGAGCTCGCAATGATCACACTAAACGAAATCAATGTATTAGTATTTTTCGATGTGCTCCTGTTCGTTTGATTAGATTTCATTGACTCTTTTTTTTCATTGTATTTACCATTTAATTTTCTATAAACTGAGCAGAAAAGATAATCACATCGATTTAGATGATATTTTGGAAAACTTGAAATCAAAGACCGATAAAGAACAGTAAAAATTGAATGTGAAAATAAGATTTGGATGACACTGTTTCATTATAAGACGTCTAATTGTGGCTAGGATCGATCCGGAATACTACTGATATCATTATACCAAAGTCTTCCGATTGGCAACGGGTAGTAAGAATAAACGAAACAAAACAATATAAGATGAACATTTACCAAAAGAAATGACAACAAATATTTATTACAGCTTTTCCAGCGCTTTCAAAAATAATGTTGTAATATTTTCCTTCCTGTTCATCAATAATTAGGTAGAGAATATGATGAAAATGAACTCGACAAAATCTAGCATGGTGAACAGAAAACAATAAAAAGAAACCATGTTAGTTTTCTTTTTAAAGACTACGTTTTGATGTTATTCAAAGACAAGGCAAAATAGAACGAATTTTAAACATACAGTTAGAAAGCGCTTTCGATGTAGACTCTAGGTAGATATTTTCAATTCGTCTGAAATATGTCCTAACCGATTAAAAATAGAGCGATATTTTTGCAGGAACTTTTGCAATATCCGTTATACTGAAAGATACAGCTTAAAAAATGCAATTTACATAAGATAGCTTGTTTTATAGTTGCAGTTCCTATTTTTCAAATGGACAAAAATTTGAAAGGCCCAATTTCGACTGTGTGAAAATGAAATTTTCTTTTGTTACAAAATGAATTCATTTTTCTCATTCTATCTTACTACCAGTTGATACGTTTGATTAAAAAAAACGTAAAATACACCAGAAGATAGAGCGTGAAAAGTTCTACAATTAATAAAGACTTACTAGAGAAACATGAAATAAATAAAAATAAATTCATACTATAGTAAAAGAAAATCTCATCTTTTCCGCGTCCGATATTTGATCACTCAAAATTTTTTCAACTACTGAAAATCAAAATTGCAACTCTAAAGTGAGCGATCTTATATAAATTCTGGAGCTTCTCATGCTGTATCCTTTAATAGGTTTTGTTTTTTTAATAGCATGAAGTAATGAAAAAAAGGATAAAAATCATTCTCATTTATTATAGCTACCAATATTATCATCTTTTTTAGAATTGTGTCGCAGTCACGGCATAACCGCGTCGCATTCTGATCACAGAAGAAAACATGGTTACAGACAGATTCCGGAAATAATTACAAGTCTGACATAGATCTCATAATTCACATTCGATCGTTATTCAATTCGAACCTCAATTGACTAATGTTAGTTTGAAGAATAAAATCTCCAAGCAAAGCAAAATTGGAGATTTTATTTTGAAGCTAACAAGGGAATATATTTGACTGTACCCATACAAAAAGAGATTTAAATCATTGTATTCTATAGGGTCACCCATGGATACTTCAGATATGAATATCCTAGCTGCGCTCGTTTAGGTTTGAGAGAAAAAAACGATTTCTTTTTCAGTTGTAGACGTTATTTTGCTAATTTCATTCGAATAAATGGAACTTAAGTCAAACCTAACAATATGTTTGGAATCAGCATTAAAAATTGAGTCGACTTATGTGTGTTTGAAGTTGTTTTGTCGACATTTTTTCCCTCAGGAAATTCATTCCCGATTCCTCTCAGGGATGAGCCAAAACAGCAATTTCATAAAAAAGTCATTGGATCACCGAACAATAGGTTTACAGTGTGCAAAATATTAGTAAAATAAAAAGGGACATATAACTAAATAATAATAATAATGACGTATTGATGAAATTGATTTTGTTGGCTGATCCCTGAGGGAAACCGGAGATGAATTTCTTGCGGGAAAAAGTATCGAAAAAACAACTTCAAACAAATATAAGTCGACTCAGTTTTCAATGCTGATTTTAAATATGTTGTTAGTTTCGATTTACGTTCTATTTATTCGATTGAAATTAGCAAAATAACGTCTACAACCGAAAAAGCAATGTCTTTTTTTTCTCTCAAACTTAATGAGAGCAGCTAAGATATACAAATCTGAAATGTTCATGGATGACTCTATACGACAGAACAATTTAAATCTCTTTTTGTGTGGGTATACTCAAATATGTTCTCTTGTAAGTGGAACAAATAATTCGATAAATAAAGTTAAGAATTAAGTATTAAGTCTCGTCAATCGGCGTCCAAGCCATAGAAACTTTTTAATCTGTAAATAACTATAGACCTTTGTATAGTGAACTCATCTGTTTACTGAACACTTTTGAATATTGCCTTGAGTGTTCACGTTAAAAAAGTTTAAATATTTAGATATTTAAAATTAAAAGTATCTTCTTGAAAAAAAATAATCTTTTATATTTTATCGAAAGAATATTTTATTTTCAAATGAGTCATACTATGTTATTTTAAATGTATAAAATCAATTGATTCTTTTAATTATTATCAACAATAATCTTCAATCGTTCTTTTCACTCTCATAGAAATTCTATCACGGGAATTATAAAAGACATTAGTCAAGATAGAAATAAATCCTAATATCTATTTCCTTATATAGAAAATAGATTGTAAACGTTAAAGTTTAACAAAACTTGATAGAATTGACAACAAAAGAATAAAAAGCACTACGATTTAATAAACTGCGACTATTTTTTTTTTTCATCAGATGCTTTTCACGTTCTTAATAAAATCCAGTATGTAGATTTCTTTTGTCTATATTTGTAATTTTTATATTATACAAGTCATATAACATAATTGTTAAAGAAACATATTCCAGCTTTTAGTTTCACACTACGAATAATTTAAGTTGAGAGAGAACTAAAAGAAAAAAATATAAATCAACATTATTAATCCTATTCTTTCTAATAATATATATTTGAATACATCTCATTCGATTTTGTATTTTTGATAAACATATCATGATGAACTTTATTTTATTTTCATATTATTTTGCAATAGTTTTTCATCAAATATATTACTCTGTATCAATAATGTTATATTTATTTTTCTCATACAACCCCAACTTTTTGAGAATCATTAAACAATAACCTAGATTTAATACGCATGTTTAGATCATCAATTAATATTATTGAATTGTAGAGGAATTAAGTGTAACTGATCAATACAATATTTATTTGAATGAATTTTATCCAAAAGATTTCCGAATCCAACTGAGTTTTGATCCAAAACAGCCATTATCTCTTTCTTATTTTGTTGGATTAAAAAAATATATCGATGTAATGAATATCTAATGGCGAAAAAACATGTATTAACAAAATAGTAATAGGTGAATTACGTATTACTGTAATATTCGTATGAATAGATGACTTTTATGCATGAAAGATTTTGTTTTTTTTGCTAAAATGGTCGTAATTAGAATAAAAATGGTAAATCCTCAATACTGTAGAATGTCAGGACCACACAAAATATTTTGTTGTTTCATATTTGAATATCCGATGTGTTTTATGAATAGAAAAAGTGAATATTGACAATATTAGTTAATCATATTTTTATCATGGTTATTCAAGACCTCGATTTTCGAGCCTAATTGCGTATTGACACGATTTGCACTCAAAAGTATTATTCATTTAGAAACACAAAATGAAAACAACATACGTTGTTTTGATCACTATATAAACAAGCTTCTTCAGTGTATACATTAACCATTCGTTGATTACTACATTTCATACTCTTTATTAAACATAATGTCTGCATTCGACTCAAATCGTGATGGTCGTCTCGATTATCATGAACAAGGTGATCGTCAGGAATTCATGAATGCTGATTACAACAGAGACGGAATATTAACTCGTGGAGAATTTTATGGAACTGGAAACGGTAAAGTCCAATATATACTATTGAAATTATGGTAGTAATATATATCTATTTAATATTTTATTAGATCCAAGAAAATTCAATTTATATGACACAAACAAAGATGGAGTTGTAACTGCTCAGGAATATGCTCAAGGAGAACGGATGACTGAACATCCATGCAAGTTTATTATTTTTAATTGATCATTATCAAATTTTTATTCTCATTTTAGATAGTTAAGTATTATGAAGCGGTTACTATTCGACAAAAACTTCATCTACAATACATTTTTCATTAATTTTTCCTATGTGTAGCTAGATCTCAAAAATATTTTCTTGAATAAAATAATTGATCTTAATAATTATTTTTTATTATATTAACTATATTCTGTTCTATATTATAATTACCTTTATGTTTGACTTTTGAAAAGATAAGAAAGTTAAAGTGTAAGAGAAGACCGTGTATTTTTCATAAGTTATGATTTGAAAGATTGAATATACGATTCATACTATTCATGTGTATATAGATGTATGAAATAGTTGATTTGAGTAGATTTTTGTCATAAATGAATCTTGATCATTGGAAATAAATTATGTTACTCTCATTCTTCCTTTCTCTTTTATATATTGTTTATTTTTTGAGGAAGAGGATAAGCATTATATAAGTAGGATAAGAGAAGATTAGAAGAAAAACAGAACTGTGATCGATGCGATAGTATGGTACAGAATAAAATATTGTTTATGGTAGGGAGATGTCTTTTACTATAGCAGTTGTTCCACTGACAGAAAAAGATAATTGAAGATGAGTACATAAAGTGTTGAAGCATACTACAAAATGAACAGTGATTAAGTAAATTATTAAGTGATGACTTGAATTCGATGCAAATATGATATAAGTATGTACACATACATTTGTGCGTGCATAAAGAATACTCATGCCAATGTCAAAGAGAGCGACATCGTAAACGCTCTTAAAAAATGGAAAACAGCAAAAACGCCTGCCATCACGATGATCGTTTGCGAAGCAGCGTAAAGTGGTGAAATAGGATCATAGACAACATCGTTTAAGATGACTATTTCGGTGTTACCCGAAATGACTGTCATTACGACTATCGTTTTCTAATCGTTTTCCAGCATTTTTACATTGAAGTATAAAAGGCACATGAACTGGTGAGTAGATATGGTCAGATAATCTATTAGCTACATCCCTTGTTGATTTTTATCTATTATGATAAGGTTACTATCTTGAAATGTTTCTATGGAATATTGTGTTGCTCTCACAGTGCATTTCTTGTCTTTTTTTTATGTTATATGTCACTAATAAGCAACCTCAATGAAAGTTTTTGGACTGTTTTACACATCGATCAATAATTGCTATTGAGATTCATTCAACGACATTATGTATATTTTTTGAAACGATCTTTATTTCATATTGTACGACGATCATCGTTGCCAAGTAATCCCGAAAAGTATTCTTTTAGCATACTCTTGCATCATGTTTTCTCGTTGAAAAGAACAATATATTTTCAGAATAGATCTTATTCTTTGGTATTATTTAGATAGATTTTATTGTTACATATAAAACGTAAGTACTATTTAATTTTAAAGTACTTTATTTATTTATTTATAATTAAATAATTATTTTTCCTTTATTTCAGTTCGAATCGAATATTAAAATAACTACTAAGTCTTCTATCTATTTAAAATTTTTTTTTTCCATTTATTCAGGTACGTCGTATTTTACAAATAACTGGTAAGTATCATTTCTATTTAAAAAATTTTATTTATCTATTTATTTATAGTCAAATAATTTTTTTCCTCTCTTAAAGATAAAGTAAACCATTAAAAAAATGTAAGTATTATATTTACTTTAAATAATCTTTCTTATTTATTTAGGTTAATGTTATTGTTATAAATAAATTGTGACCATGATTTCTATTTAAAAATATTTTTTTTTATTTATTTATAGTTAGATTATTTTTTTCTCTATTATAGATAAGCAACTTTAACCTTAAACTGCGTAAAATCCCGTGATTGCGACGGATTATTGTTAGAATAGGGTATTTTTACATTGGCCTTAAACAGTATCGTTTACGTTCCGGTAAAAAAAAGGTGTTCAATTCGAGCTCACGTAAAACAGTGCAAAACGATAGAAAACGATGACCGTTTTTCATCGTTTAAGGCATTAATTACGTCATTTCAGACAACTGGAATGATAGATAAGGGTAGTACACTAGCATATTTTCAAATGGTTTCCTCGAAGAAAATGATAGAAAATATTTTGTAAAGATGTTAAAATTGTGGTAAATATACAAGGTAATTGGGATTCTCAGTTGGTGTCATCCAAAATTATTCTATGATGATAGTTTAAGAAAATGTGAAGCTAAATTCAAATCGATATATAAGTCATTTAAAAAAAAGATTGTTGACCCTTATAGATGTTATTAGTTAGACATTTCAGAATTTTCTGTTTATAAAAGCTATATTTTCAGCTAGACAGAGTTTGTCAGTTAAAAGATGTAAATAGTTGCTAGCATTCCTTTGGTACGCTATTTTCCAACATTCTTAATAAAACTTAGTTCTTCATTTCTTTGTCTATATTTGTTGATTTTATAATATGAAAGTCATCAATAAAAAGTATGACTATGGTTGTTGGATAAAAATACAATCATGTTTATTCATGCGGTATGAATAATTTACGTTGACACAGGACTGGAAAAAAACTAATTGAAATAAAGATTATGGAATGATATTTTTTGTGGTAACATCAATAAGATGACATGAGATTATTCTTTTAAATTTTTTTTGTTTTAGATAAATGTTTCTTTATGACCTACGTTCTAATTCAACGTCGTTCAGTAATTTTTGTTTTGCCACTGATATTATAATATATCAACAAGATTTTCTTCATTTGTTTTTCACTCAATACAAAATTTTTGAGAATCGTTACAGAACAACACAGAAATGCAACGAATGTTGAAATTATTAATATATGCTATTAATACTACTAAATTCTAGAAAAATGAAGTAAATCATCAATATAAAAATTTTTGGGATTCACTCTTTCTAAAGAATCTTTCAATATATCCATGTGTCAACTGAAGCATGTATTATTTATTTTTGTTGTTGAATCAAAATAATTTATATAGATATAATAAATACCTATCGATCATGAAATATGTATCAATAAAAATAAAAATAGATGCATTATGCATCGCCATAATATTCATTAGAATACAGGTATTTTATGCATCAGTGCCTTTGATGTTTTGATGATGATCATAATCAAAATAAATATGATGATACAAAAATCTATTTTGATATTGTATGTGGGAAGATGCATACATTTTATGTATAAAAAGATTAATGTTTGCAATATAATATAATGATAGTTTTATCGTGTTTATATGTATCTTTGTTTTTTGAGTCTAATTGCATATTGATGTCACTACGTACGAAAATATCTTTCATTTGAGGAGGTAAAGTACAAAAACGATAGGTTTTATTAAGAACTGCAAAAAAAGCTCTTTTTGTCGTGAATACTCGTTATTTGTTTATTTTTGCATTTAATGTAATTCTATATGGACCGCGATGTCTGCTTTCAATTCAAATCGAAATAGTCATCTTGAATATGAAGAACAATGAGACGCTTATAAGTTTTTCATGTGCAATTTATCGTTATTAATTTTTTCTTTTAGTTATAGGAAAATAGTGAGCAATATCAAACATTAACTATTTGACAGAACAAAATAAAAGTTTCATTTATGATTTTTATTTTAATGTTAATCATATATATAAATATATTTTAAAAGAATTATTGAATGAAATAGATTACCTTAATAAAAACTTCATTGAATAAAAAAATTTTTATCAATATTTTTGGTACTTTTAATATTACTTCATGAAAAAATAAGAATAATAAAGTTCATGAGAATAGATTGCACTCTATATCGCTTATTGCATGAAAAATTAAGTAGAAAATGAATATTATATATATCCCAACCGGTGAATTTGAGTATGATTTTCTCATAGATTGATTTGGATCATGACAGAGAAATTATTTTCAAGAATAAAATCTTTTCATTATATCACAGCATTAATGATAACTATCTCATTTATCAACACGGTACAATTCATAACTTTTCTTTTTATTTTAATAATGATTTGTTTGTGTCTCTTGATTTGATAATGCTGCGAATTCATGTTGTTATGACTTCAAATCGAATAAAAAATCATATATATGAATATGGAGGCACGCTTAGCTTTTTTTTTGATATGTAGTACTCTGTATACATAGCTAAAAGATTAGTACCAATGACTTATTGATTACTTGTAGAAATATTTTGGATTTATTTCCTATTTCCTATTTTTTTTTGTACCACTCTATCTTAAATTGATAAAACGTGTTCACTTGATTGAAGCAAGCAGTATGCTATTGAAAAAAGAAAAAATTGGACAAGTACTTGATAAATACCATTCATCATTGTAGATTATTGAAAAATAATAACATTAAACTTAAAAGAAAAAATTTTGAACTAATTAGGAAACTTCTTCATTCAGATTTGACACTAAATCTAAAAGTTAATCTGAAAATTCACTCAAGAAAAAGTAAAAATTTCAAGTACACTTCAAGCTTGAAGACAATTTTTAGATGCTTGTTCGATATTCTAAAAGAAATCTTATTACAAATAATTGTATATCACATATGATTACATCGTATAGAACGAAGAAGAAAATAATTATTACTTTTTTTTTGTTTATTCTTATCAAAGAATCTTGCTTGTTGTTTACTTACTAAATTAGATTTATTTTTACATCGTTATATCAGGCAACTTGAAGTATATAATAAAATACGTCAAGTTTTAAAACATTTCTTTTTGTTTTTAAAAATATCATTATTATGAATAATTGACATCAATATAATTCCAACACTAAACATTCTGATATAACTAAAAACAGATTCAATCTACATGTATTTTCAATAAGCTTTATTAAGACTTGAATAATTGTGACTCTTTTCAATGAGCACGAAAAATTTCTCGAATGTCTTTAACATAGATCAAATTTTGATGGTATTATATACATAAACGCTAGAATATCTTTGTAATTATACGATCGAAGACATATATGTGTCTCTTTCTTTATCAAACTTTTTTAATTGTACCTATTTATTTGATTTAATAAAACATCGTTAAAAATTTTTCAAAGCACTTTTAACAACAAAAAATAAATATAATTTATGGAAGATCTGTCAAAATACATAATAAAATGATAAAAAATATAGGTTAACAATTGAGATCTATGTCCTTGGATGATTAAATTTCGCTAAAATACTGAACTATTCATTATTGATGCGATTCGTCACGTACCAATAAATGTTGTTTTTATACGATAGAAAAGAATATGTGGGCAAATCTATTGTTTACTACATAGATCTGTGTTTTTTAGTCAATAATTGTCGAATATTCAGTCTTGCCGATTTTATATACTTGATTAAATTAATTTTAAAAGAACATGTTATCTTTTCATGGAAATCGTGATGGTCGTCTTCTTACTCGTATTTAAAGTAAAGTACAGCAAATACTGAGAATATTATATCATTTTTTTAGACCCGCAGACACTCAATCTAAAGTATACAAACAGAGATGATTTTGTCGATACCCTAGACTATACTACAGAAGGACTACGAACGGAATATTGCTGTAAATTTTTTATATTCAATATATTCTTATCAAATTTTAATTTTCTTTATAGATGTTTATTGAGTAATATCACGCAATAACTATTTGAGAAAACAAAATCTTTTTTTTATAATAATTTTTCCAGCATTTATCATAAATGTAACTAATTCTACAAGAATTATTAAATAAAATGAATCATAGTAAGAAAACTTCATTGAATCAATCTTTTTTTTTTCTTAATATCACAACTACTTTCATATGTCTTCTATGACAAGATAAGAACCATTATGTTACAATACTTGAGATGATTTCTTATTTTGTATTCAGAGAATACAATGAATAATTTTATTTTCTATTTTAATAATAATGTTTATCCTACTTCTGACTTGATAAAGCTACGAATCGATGTTTTTTTTGTGAATTTAAAGTAGACAAAAAAATATATTTCTCAATATAGAACTGTGTTTTATTTTGTTAATATTTGACGTTCTTTGTGTGCATAACTATATGAATGATTACAACTTCAGTTGTTTATTGATTATTCAGAAAAAAAATATTTTGAATTTATTTTTTATAACAAGTTTACAGATGTTTCTTGATAAATAAATTCAAATAATAAAATTTGATTCCAATAGAATTTGAAACTTTTCAAGAAAATATTATTAATGTATCGCATTAGAAAAGCATGAAAATAGTTTTATTTAATTTTTAGTGAAAATTTCAATAAAAACAATGTGATAAATTTTATAAAAAAATAAATAGAAAAAAATATATGATGAAATAATAATAATAATTTATCGTTTTCGTAAACGTGGTGATTGAAAATATTCTTGTTCAGTTTTACTAATTTCATAATTAAATTTTTGAAATGTTTTCTGTAAATGTATATTATGATTTGATGCTATACGTGCATCAAATTGATCAAGTTTTGAAGATACTTTATACATAAGTGTTCGAATATCTTTATATTTATAAGCTCGAAGACATGCATGTGTTTCATCATCAAATTTGTCTGATAATAACCATTCATCAATATCAGGAATATAATCAAATGCTGTATGTCCTAATGAAAAGAATTTATTTTGAAAAAAATAAATAAATAATAGAAGAAAAAAAACTTATGTTTAACCTTGAATATTTTTTATTCGATAATCAATACCATTTTCAATAAGAACACATGCAGCATCGATATTATTTGTTCGAGCAGCAACAAATAAAGGTGTTTCTTTTGATTGATTAACAGTACTGGGATCAAAACCAAGGGATAGTAATAATTTTAATGGTTCAACAGATGCCATTGATGCAGCCAAATGAAGTGTACTAAATAGATATGAATGATTATATATTTTTTTTCAATATAAAATTATCTCAATTCTCTTACGTATTTCCATCGTTATAGACAGTTGATAAAGTTGTATTACCTTCTTTACAAAGAAATTGTAAAAGACGTTCAGGTTCTGTCCTTTAAAAAATGAAAATTTACTTAATTTATTACAAAATAAAACGATTCTAAAAATCTTACGAATGTATTTTTTCTGTTAAAATATCATTTATTAAATCTTTAACTTCATTTGGTTTAAATATAAATCCATGTTCAGTTAACCTATTAAAAAAAAGAAGTTCTTTTTTTGTTTTGTTTTTATTAAAATAAATATTCTTAAATTAATTACCAAATAGCTGCATCTAAATGATCAAAATGTAATGCTAATGCAACTGTTGATAATTGTTTTTTATCTAATTTTTGTTCATTTATTTGAACAGATTCTCGAATAGTTGTTTCATCAAGTTCAAATAATATTTGTAATATATCTGTATGCCCATGTCGTGCTGCAATATGAAAACATGTTTCACCATTTAAATTACATTTATCTAATTCAGCTCCATATTCATGTAAAATTTGAATAGCATTTAATTCATTTGGTTTATTATATTCACCAGCACATTTTGTATGCATTGGAGTATTACCATCATAATCAATTGCATTTACATTAGCATTTGATTCAATAAGAAACTATTAAGAACACAGAAAAATATATATATAAATGAAAATAATTGAAAAATCAAACAAACTTTTATAATTTTTATATCTCGAGTACGATGTAATGGAGTTTTACCTTGATAATCTCGTACATCTGGATTTACTCCTAATTTAAGAAGATGTTTTACAGCAGGTAAATTATTAAAATAACATGCTGTATGAAGCAAAGTACTTCCATTGATAAATCTTAATTTAAATAATACATATTTTAATTCTGATTGAATTTATATTTAGTTTACCTGCTATTTAATGAACTAATAAAAATATAATAATTAAAAAAAATAGAAAAAAAAAACTAAAGAGAAAGAATATTTTACCTAAGTGTATATCGATTTTCAATATGATCATTAATTACTTTATCAAGTACCTCTGTATCACCTTGTGTCAATGTTGGTACTACAGATGCAATAAAATCACTTACATCTATAATAAATAAAATAAATCTTTTCGATGGAGAATAATAATGTCACATATCTAGAAAATCGAACGACGTTGAAACTCGTTCCTGTACCTCTTACGAAGATGACAAAGGAGTATTTTGATCATCCTTGTGAGGATACGAGCGTATATCAAAATTTGATTGAGAGCTATCGCAAAATTAACTTTTGGAATATTACTATGAGTCACTCCTGACTTGATTTCAGCATGAAAAACCCTGATATTTTGGGGTTCGGAAAAGAGCATTGTTCACCCTTGTAAACATGTAGCAACGCAATATTTTTGGTTTTTGGAAATTTTAGTGGTATGGATTTTGAATCAGGTATTAAGCTTTGTCATATCCAAAACTTAAATGCTCAAAATTCAAAGGTTTTGGTGTTGATACTTATCTATGCCCTTCTTCTTTCTAGAATGGAGGTAATGTCCTAAAAACTCCTCCCGCTTACTATTTGAGTAGCCTAATTTAAGTCATAATTCATATATAGATGTATGTACCGACGTCTTTCCTATGCTATAAACAAAACCGCACCTCAATATCTTTTCCAGTTCCCAATTTATTCAAAAGCTAAGATAATTGAAAAACCGTATTCTATTTAGTACCGTGGACCTAAAAGAATTAAATGGTTCACTTAAAGATACCTTGATGTATTCCATATCTCCTATTACATCCTCATGTGACATTTCTTATTGAGAAAAATAATTTCTTATTAAATAATACCTGCTAATGTTTGTTGAAATTCATCACTAATACATGATTCACTAACTGTTTTTTTTCGATTATTAACAATCGCCAAATCAGCACCATATTCGAGTAAAAGCTAATTAATAAAAATAATTTCAAATATTTTCTCTCCGAAATTATTTCTTCTACTTTTGCACATGAATTTGAAAATCTTTCTGCTGCACAAAATAATGGTGTATTTCCATCTTTATTTAAACTATCAACATGAGCACCATTATCCAAACAATAACGAGCAATATTCTTAAGAAAATAAATCAAAACGATTTTATTCATAGATTTATGAAAAGAAAAAAACGAACAAACCATATGATTATATTTACAAGCAACATGTAAAGCAGTATTAAGTGTATATGGTTCATGCATATTAATAAAATCTGGATAAAGTTTTTGAAGAAATAAAAGAAGATGTTCAACAGAATCTAAATGACCATCATGACATGCTTTAAGAAGAAAATTATGATAGAATTTTAATGAATCAGGAAAAACTTGATATAAAAATATTGTTTTATCGGGTAAAAGTTTATTTTGTGTTGGAGCATTTATATAAATCTATTTTAAAATAATACATATTTATTATATAGATGTGAATATTTCTATACTTCATATTGTGGATATCGATCAGCTTTAACTTCAGCACTATCATTAATATTGGAAATACCCAAAATTGAACGAATATTTGCTTATAAATAAAAACATTAAAATATTTTTCTTTTTTTCTTGTATTTTTGAAATACCTTTTCGAATAATTGGATGTAAACTATCATCATCATCTAAATAAAATTTATTTCAAATAAATTTAATATACAATCAAATATTTCTTACTTTTACATAATGATTTATCAACAATAATTTGACGTGTTTGTTTATGTATTAAAATAAACGATCGTTCTGATGTAATTATTTCTTGCTTTCGATCTAATATTCGATAGAATGCATAACCTTCAGTTAGAATCTAATTACGAATAAATATTTAAATTTAGATTTTTATTCAAAATATTATTTACTAGATTAACTGCTTTTCGTCGACAAATTTCGGCAATTGTCATTTCTTCGGGTACATCAAACCAATCAAAACGTACATGAATTTTATTTGCAATAATTGTTGATATCTTTGAAGATTATTTTATATTATATTGAATAGATACCTCTTTGTATTTCATCATCTAATACGATTTATTAAAAATTAAAATATACAATAGTGGATTAAAGTCTCTGTGCTTTAGAAACTCTCAGTCATTATATGTACTGGAGATCTGAAAATTTATGTGTATACACTACATCAAGAATGTAGTTCAGAAATATAATTCTATCATGATTGTTTAAGTACAACGAGATTTATGGTGGATGACAATGGATAGCAGCTATTTCGTCGTTGATTTTCTTAACTCTGGAGACGATGAGCTTTACAGGTCAGCTAATGGCTTATTGTATAGCGCTGTATTTCAATCATACATGCAACTGATTACATTGAAACTAATTGATCTTCTCTACCGTTGATCATTTTACTATGAATCATCTAATGCTCCCTCCGAGATGATAATGCAATAGCAATTCAGAAGACGTAGCTGACATGCTCAGAAAAGTTTCGTCCGTAGTTGAACATTTAACTTCTAGGATTCAAACATTTGTTCACGATACTGTACCAGAACATTTAGCGTGGAAAACTCTATAATATATTTTAAAAAGGCTTAGTTTATATCCGCACTTTTTGTTTTCAAATTTGATAGAATTGTGTAATCAATAAGATTAGTTTTTGATACACATCTTATTATTATATTAGTGGAGCAAGTACTTGTCATTAATAGGTATAATTAATCGCCAAATCGGACGTGTTTATACCGAGAGGCTTCTTCTCAAATATAAGTACATGCGATCTATATTGGCATTGTTCTTCTACATATGCAATCTAAAGGTGAATGAGTGCTGAGCAGTAGGTTCATTTTTCCAAGAGACAATACTAGGATGCCTATATATTTCTACACTGAAAGTTTCAGTATAGACAGTTTTCTTTTAAAATAAATCGTATTAAGTCATGAAAAGATAAAATACAAAATGTAGTCATTTGTCATAATTCTGTCAATAGCTTACTTTCATTCGTGTTTGTTCAATATGTTCACGCCATTGTAATGCACTACGTAAATCATATTTCTTTCTTAAATTAATTAATTCTAAATATACAAAAAAATAAATATATCTGATTTCAATCTATGTTTGATCCTTGTAATTCTATTAATATAATTTACCCGAACCAGATTGTAAACTTTCTTGTTCTAAACGTATTTTATCTTCATCTATATTCGATTGATCTAATGTACGAAGTTTTTGTGTAGCATTAAAATGTCTTCGACGCAATTCATCCTGAATATACGAATAGATTTTGTAAAATGTTTTTTTTTTACATGAAAATTTACCGTTCGTCGAACAGCAATATCATTTTGACGACATTTAAAAAATACAAGAAAAAAATAACACATAAATGCAGATATCGACATTTCATCAGCCTGAAAAAATTTAAAGTAAAAATGAATCATTTGTATTTTTTCTTATAATGATTTACCAAAACAAGATCTTCAGAATTTAAATTTGATTTACAACAAAGAACATCATCAACAATTGCTAAAGCTAAATTTAAACCCCATCTATTTAAGAAAATTATTCTTTTCTTTTCTCTTTATTGTATAAAAATAAATCTAACCTATCATTAAGTAAAATTTCAGTTGGAATAAGATTTGGTATAAAATAATTTATTAAACTACATAAAACACGTAGATCAGATAGTTCATTTAATTTTGTAAAATTTATTCTTCGTCCTTCTGGAAGTTTCTATAACATAGGAAAAATAAATAAGAGAAAATATTTCAAAATAACGAGCGGCCTAGAATAAATTGCATACTTAGTAGTTTTGCTGTAACTCGGTCATTTCGTTTTACTTAAGACTATTTTTCTTTTAAAGATTCTACTTGAAGTTTCCCGTAAAAATTTATATTTCTTTTAATGTCATGAACTTCAATTATACGCTTAGATAATGAAAAGTAAAGATTTACAAAAGCCCACATTTTCTCAATACTAAAATCATGATAGACCATCAGAAATATGTGATGATATTAAGTGTTGTTAAGTTTCGTACAATAAATTGATAGTGCAAAGTAATCAGAAAGACTGGATCTAATCAGTCAGATTGTCCAAAGTTCATTTGAATAAAGACAAGCGTTCAATAAATTAAGTATTAATTAGAACGTAAAAAAAGAAACGAGTATCATCTCGGAAACTGTTTAGTGGACTCAATATTTCGAGAACATGTGTTCTATTAGTTCTTCCGAATGATCTGAGAGTGCACATTACTTACTAATATTCAAACAGCCACAAAAAATTAAGTTTGCAAATATTTTCCGAAAGAGGAAACATTCACAATTCTTTGATTTTGATGATATTTACCATGCTCAAAATTACTACATATGAACAAGGAATTGTAGTGAAATTAATAAGAAGGATGGTATTGATGAGAAACAAAACATTTCACAGAAAGTAATGGGTTACTTCGATGTCTGTTCTAAAGGCATTATAATATTGATAGTTTTGGATAAAGACACAGTAGATCATGATCGTTATACAGTAGAAGTGTTACCAGTAATCTTAAAATATGCGAATAAGATGTTTGGTAATGAATGACTCGATATTTCAACAAGACTATACATATAATCATATACACAGTATCTAACAACAATGATGCTGCTATGTTAATTTATCTCATTTAATTGACAAAAATCATTAGCCATCAAACTCAACTGATCTCAATTCTTTGGACTATTCAATATAGAATAAATTTGTTCAATAAATGGATTCGAATAAAGTTCAATTAAAATTAACATTATTTGAAGAACTCCAGCGAACTATTTTAAAAAGTTATATTAATAAAAACTGAATAAGTTATACAGAGAGTATTAAGTATGCTATTGATTCTAGATCACTCGTTAATAAGAAGAAAAAAAACGTTTATTACTTGTAAAACAAGTTGAATCATTTCAATAACACATTGACTTGGTTTAGGATATTTCTTAGTAAGATTTCGTTTAGAAAAATTAAGCATTGCTTCAGTTTCAGCAAATTTACCTGGTTTTTTACCAGGCTGTTTTTATAATAAATAAATAAAACCTAATTAAAATAAAAGTTTTTTTGTATTTATTCTTACTTGACCTGCTTGATTCATTACATCATCTACAACATCTTTCGTACCAAAACCAGCCAAAATTGATATATTTTTAGTTGATGTATCAGTTTCGGATGAATGATCACTTGGAATCCACTAAAATTATATTATAAACTATATAATATATAAAATGGAACAAAAAAAAAGACTTTTAAAATACTTTTAATGGTATTTCTAATAATGTATTAACATCATCTTGAAGAAGAAAATCAATACGTTCCCATAAAAACCAAATATCATGTTCAACTAATCGCCAAAGAAGATCAAATACCTAATAAAATTATCTTAATCAAAAAAAAAACCTAAGAAAAATATTAATACAAACATGTTTTGCACTTCGAACAGCAAATAAACGAGCATCAACTTGAACATCTTCTGGTATAACTTGACTAAAATAAATGGAATATTATATTATTTTTACTACAAAAAAAAAAGTATAAATATACTGTTCTTTTAAATGTTTAACAGCCCATTCACATCGTGTTCTTATTTGTTCAGGACTTAATTTTTCAAATGATTGAATTTTTTCTGTTGTTGTTCCAGTAACACTTTGCAATAACATTTTCATATTTGTACCTTTCATTAAATCTGTTAAAATATTATTAAGACCTTGTTCAAATGGCATTAATCTCATATTTATCCATGATGTAAATCCATGAATACGACTTGAATCAATTTCATTTGTCTCCATTTAAAATTTAATAAAGAAAAAAATTTTTTTAATTAAAAAATTTTTTTTTCTTTCTTGACAAATCATTCATTTTCATATACTATTACTATAGTAATTCCTCTATAAGAAAAAAATTTGATTGGTTTATTGAAATGCATAATTGAGTTAAACATAAAAATTTCATTATATTTTCATAATATTTAATATAACTATATTATTTAAATAATATTAAAAAAATAATATTTTTTCCTATTAAATATTTTTCAAGTGTCAAAACAATAATAATTATTAAAGGCAAGGAGTTACCTATAATCATAATGGCTACTAAGTAGTGGCTATCTCTCTGTCTGTCTATATTTCCATTTATTTGTATATTAAATTTCGGTGAATCGATCAATAAGATTGATACCGATGTGATGACAACAAAAGTTCAATGGAAACGTCTTGATACAACTACCGGTCAAAATCCTAAACCACGACATGGTCATCGAGCAGTAGCTGTCAAAGATTTAATTATTATATTTGGTGGTGGTAATGAAGGTATTGTTGAAGATCTTAATGTTTATAATTGTGGTAAAGAAAAAAAGAAACTTTTTATTTGAATATATTTTTTTTTTCGATTCATTTTTAAGCTACAAATCAATGGTTTCAACCATTAGTTAAAGGTGATATACCAACAGGTTGTGCTGCATTTGGTTTTGCTACTGATGGTTCGAGAATTGTTGTTTTTGGTGGAATGGTTGAATATGGAAAGTATTCAGCAGATCTTTGGGAACTTAATCCATTAACATGGCAATGGAAAAAAATTAAACCAAGACCACCAAGAACATCATCATTGCCATGTGCTAGACTTGGTAAATTTTTTTTGTGTTTTCTATTTTAATTTTAATTTTAATATTATTCAAATTTTTTTTATTTTTATAGGACATACATTTACATATGCTGAAGGAAAATATTATCTTTTTGCTGGTTTAGCTAATGATAGTAAAGATCCAAAACAAAATGTACCTCGGTAAGAAATAAAATTAAACAAAAAAAAAGATTTTCTTTATATAAATATGATCTTTAGATATTTAAATGATCTTTATGCACTTGAATATAAAGGTAATAATTATTCATGGGAACAACCAATTATCCATGGTACACAACCAATTGAACGTGAATCTCATTCATGTATATCATATCGTGGACAAATTGAAAATCGACCGAAATTAATTATCTATGGTGGAATGAATGGTCATAGATTAGGAGATATGTGGAGTTTTTATCTTGGTAGATTATTTTATTTTATTTTTCTTCTTTTATTAACATATTGTTTATATATATATATATATTTAAAGATTTTTCACAATGGACACAAATAACTGCTAATGGTTTAGCACCACAACCTCGTAGTCTTCATTCAGCTGTTATTCTTGGTCATCGGTTTGTATTATTTTATTTTATTTTCTTTATTGTAAATTTTGTAATGATTTTTTTACTAGTATGTTTGTATTTGGTGGTTGGGTACCATTAATTTCTTCAGATAAAAATGAACAATTTTCTAATGAAAAAGAATGGAAATGTACAAATACATTAGCTTCATTTAACTTAGGTAAAAATAAAAATATAAAAAAAAAAATTAAATAAAAATATCTTTAATATAGAAAATACTACATGGGAACTTCTTGGACAAGAATGTCTTGATGATAATGTTCCACGAGCACGTGCTGGTCATTGTGCTGTAGCTGTTAATACAAGAATGTATATTTGGAGTGGAAGAGATGGTTATCGAAAAGCTTGGAATAATCAAGTTAGAAAAAAAAATATTTTTCTTTTCTTTTTTTTTATCTATTAAATATTTTATTTCAATAGGTTTGTTGTAAAGATTTATGGTGTTTAGAAACAGCATGTCCAGGTGAAGCAGAAAAAGTACAATTAGTTAAAGCAGGTATTGCAAATTTAGAAGTATCATGGAATCCTGTTCTAACTGGTAAATTTATTTAAAAGATATTTTTACTTTTTTTTTTTAATAAAATTTTCATTTTCTTTTTTTTTCTAAAAGCTGATTCATATATTTTACAAATTCAACGTTTTGAAGCACCAATTGAACAACCACCTCCTACACCTACACTTACACCACAAACACCAATAAATCCTCCATCTATACCATTACAATCAATATCAGCATCATTATTTGCTTCTAAAAGTCCTCAATCAGGTATAACAAAGAAAATTTTTTTTTTTTATTTAAAATAAATATTAAATTTATTTTTAATATTTAGTTCTTGCATCATTAATTCCAACATTTTCAAATGGTAAATTCGATTAAATTTTTTTTTGGTATACATATCATTTCTATTTAGACCAATCCTCACAACCGTCAAATTCATCTATTTCTGCAATTTCTGATACTGGTAAATAAAAAAGAAAACAAAACATTTTTTTTTTATTTTTAATTTCTATACAATATAGATACTGCTGCCGATCAATGTCTTTCACCATCGACACTTCTAAATAAATCTACATCAGATTTACTTTCATTAGCTCATTTATCATCGTCACAAACACCAATTAATTCTCAAACATTACCAAATGTATCACAAGTAAATCATCTATTTCGATTTTTATTTTCTAATGAAATTTCTTTTTGTTTTTTTCAGTCTTCGAACAGTACAACAAATTCATCGATACTCTTTCAAAAACCTATATCGACAAATATTTCTTCACATCCAACGCAAAGTAAATATTTTTACAAAATTTAAATAAAAAAAAATATTCGTTTTTTTGTTAAAGCTATTCGACCAGCAACATCAACAAATTTTCAATTTGTTAATACAACTTCAAATTCAACTATTCGTCCAATAATTTTTAATCAAAAAGGATCAACAACATCAACACAACCACAACTTCTTACTGTTATGCCAGCTGGTGTTCGTGTTCAACAATTAACACCTGTTGGACGTGCTACATCAAATCAACCAACAACAATTGTTCGATTAATGTCACCAACAACATCAACTGTTCGATCAGCAACAGGACAACAACAATTTATACAATTAAATACAAATAAACAACAACAACCATTAGTTATTAAAGCTATTACAACATCAAATAGACAACAACAACCTATTTTATTAACTACTAATACACAACAAAAAACAATTCTACCTCATACACAACAACAAGTTTTAGTTCTTAATCAAAATACATTTAATAATAATCAAGGACAACAGCAACAACAACCAAAATTTACATTGCAAATGACAAATGTAGATAATACTCATCAAGAACCGACTAAAGATAATACAATTCCACAACTTGATGGTACTATTGATGATCAAGTAAGAAAATTTTCATTTAATAATAATAATATTCATATTATCAATATATTTATTTATTTTTCTAGCCTCTACAAAATGGTACATCTGGTATGTTTCATAAAAAGAATATTTCAATATAAATATATTCATATATTTAGATATACAAAATTCTTCTAGTCTAATAGAACCACAAACAAATACAACAAATATTGATCCTCAACAGTTATCAAGTAAATTAACAATCAAAAACTTTTTTTTTTATTAAAAATTAATAAATTATTTCATAGATAATCATGAAAATCATCAAATAAAACCATCCAATGATTCAAATTTATCAGATAATGATAGTACTGATAATTGGCATTTAGTTGGAACATTTAAAACAACGACAGCAGATATTAGAAACTATTATGTTGTTCCATCAAATATTAATGTTGATAATTATGTTAGTTAAATTCATTTCTTTTCCTTTTAATTTTTAATGAAATAAGTTTATTATTTTTTTCAAGGATCTTGCTTCACTTCAAGTTCATAATTTAGTTAAAAAAGTTGATCTTGAACCTGGTGTAATTTATAAATTACGAATAGCAGCTGTTAATTCATGTGGTCGTGGGCCATGGAGTGAATCAGTTGCATTTAAAACATGTTTACCTGGAGCACCACCAGCACCATCAAATATTAAAATTACTAAAGTATGCTATTCAGAATTAAGAAAAAAGATTATTATCTATATATTAACATTTACATGTAAAAAATCTTTATGTTCTTTTCTAATACATATTCAGAGTTTTTGTTTTTGACTTAATATTGATTTATTAAGAGAAAATCTTTGATGAAAATCTCAAGACTATTAAAATCTGTTACATTTTAAATATCAAAAGTCGCAAAAAACGGGAATTCTGTATAATGTTATTTTAGATCAGAGGCGGTGTACCAATACTACAAGGGGCAGCAACTGCTTCTCCTGAAAAAACTTTGAGAAAGCAATAAAAATTTATTGCTTCGCCTAAGTACTCATTCATTCTTTGTATAGTAGAGTGGAATAAAATCACATAATTCAAAAAAAAAATACATATTCAATACGACTTTGTAGTAAATATATAACTTTATTTACTTTATAGTGATGAGTCTATTGCTATTAGCTACGACCAGTATCTGTTCTCACCAAAAGAATTAAAGACAGATTAAGCAACATATCATATATACGATATAATAACTGATCTTTTTTTACGCTTGTTTACAATAAAAGCAAACTATTCAAATGACTTTCCTTAATTTTTTCGTTTTCTTTTTAATAAACTTTACATATGGATAATGTCTGTTAGTGTGTGAATATGAGAGAGGGCTTTTTGTCTTTATAAGAAGTTTCAAAACGTATATTAGAAGTACAACTGATCAAGAACGATTAATATTTTACACACTAATCAATATAGAAAAAGGTTATCACATTGATATTGATGCTATCGTAACTTATTCTGTATGAAGAAAAATTTCTGAACCTTATTTAATTACATGACCTAAATTTGTACTTTATGCCTTTATCTACAATCATCATACAGGAGCTTACATATAAAAGATATTAACTGTCTGCTATCATAAATAATTAGATGAACAGTTTTACTAAGAAGATTACACTATTTTCAATTCACTCTTACGCTAAAATTTCGTCAAGAAGAAATAGCTATTACAATGTTAGACAATCTTTCTCGTTACTATTAAGTTAAGACACTTATAAACAGTGAGTAGAAGATGAAATAGACTCTTATTTTGAATAGCTTTTTTTAATAAAAACATTAATCTTCTTCAAAACTCTAAATGTGTTGTGAAATGAATTGAGATGCAATCGTTCAATAGTATATTTTTTAAAAATCAAGTTCATGAAAAACGATCTTTAATTGTCAAAATTCTATTCGGAGGAAACAGAATGAAGAACTCATTCGAAAAAATTAACCTTGCACCGTCTATAATTGTACATGATGCAAACTATGCTTTTTTTATTTAAATATTTTTAATTCTCTCTTGCAATCTATGAGTAGAAGAAAATTGAATAAAGATTTTATACAAATATCCTTTTCTTTTTTACATAAAGATTAATATAATCATTTTACTTTAGACATCTGATGGTGGTGCACATTTAACTTGGGATCCTCCATCAAATGCATCATCTTTAATTACTGGTTACGCTGTTTATTTAGCCGTAAAAAATACAACGACAGATAATACAATATCTCGTCAACAAACACAACAAGCATCACAAATGGCATTTGTTCGTGTTTATGGTGGTGCATTAGCTGAATGTTCTGTAAATTCTGGTCAATTACTTCAAGCACATCTTGATATAAATTCAAGTAGTAAACCAGCTATTATATTTCGTATAGCAGCACGTAATGAACGTGGATATGGACCAGCAACACAAGTTCGATGGTTACAAGATCAACAACAAACACCATTACAAAATTCTTTAAAACGAACTACTTCAAATGTAAATTCATCAACAAAAAAACCACGATTAACACCATCTGGAGGACTAAATGATATTTAATTAATTTCATTTCTATGTATTCTCTTGTAAATATTTTATTTGCCGCTTTGTTTATTCTATTAAAAAACAAACAAAAACCAAAAAACAATAAAAGTTAGATTAATATACACACATATTTTATTGTTAACAAAAAAAATAAAAGATTCTTTTGTGTATATCTATACACTTGATGATGATTTATTTCAATTATTATTTAACCGAAGTATTTTTTTTTTCTTGTGAAAAAAGAAAAGTAGCAAAGAAATTGTTTTTTTTTTTGTTTCTTCTATATTTTTTTGTTCTCTTTCATTCATTATTTCTCACATCATGTGTTTTTTTTCCTGATATAAATATCATCAGTATAAATTTTCTTTTCTTTTTTTTTTTTTATGTTGTACATATATATAGAATTTCATCATCTCTACATAAAAACACATCGTTCATACATTTAAATATATATATATATTATATAATATGCACACGTACAAACATTCTGTTGCTATTTTTTTTTTTGTTTTCATGTGAAAATAAAAAGGAGAGCATAGGAAAGATTAACAAAAAACACACTTGAACGAACATATATAGAATAAATTTTTATTTATTTTTTTTTCAAAAGTTTATCTTAATTTTGTAGCTAAACCTTGAGCTTGATGAATTTCTTCTGCAAGTGTTGATGCATGAATTGAACTTTTAGCATGATCAATGGCTTCTCGAAGACCTTGAGGTTCTTGTAATAACATTGCTTGTGTTAATTCTATTATTAATCATATTAAAATTTTAAAAAACAATCATCGTTTATTTTCTTTTATTTTATGATTTATTTACCTCTTCTATATGATTCAATGTCAGTTAGATTAGTTCCTTCATAAACAACATATTGTCTACCTTCTAAACTATATTGATGTACATCTTTTGGTTGATCTGAATAAAATTCTTTAAGAATACGTTCATCAACAGGTGATGTTGCTCGTTCAACTTGTTCATGCTTTCTAACTTGTATTACTGGATTTGGACGATGATTATTTGCTGGAACACTTATTTGAGATTGACGAGGAGGAACAACTGGTTGTGGTGGTGCAAGTGGCATTATATTTGTATTAGATGGTTTTGCTACATGTACACGATCATGACCAGTACTATCTATAATCAAAAATAAAATTTTTTTCTTCTATTTTATTTTCTTACCTAATAAATAAAGAATTCCTGTATAAAGTAAAATTGACATAGCAGCCATTAATGAAGCTAAAAGTGAAGCTGTTACATCTAAAATATTTTGTTAAAAGAAAAACAAAACAAAAAAATAATTAAATAACCTTTATCAAGACTTGTCCATGCAAGTGTAATATATGATGAACAATATGCAATACAAAGAATTAAACCAAGCATTAAAAAACTTTCAAGAATTATTGTTGTTAATACTACAATCATACAGGCCATATATCGTTGTACTAAACATGCACATTTATTTCATTTACAAATAAAAAAAAACAATTTCTTTTCTTTTCATTTACCATAGGCACGATTATTTAAAAGTATTAATATAACAATAAGAATTAGTGTACAAGCTATACTACCAATAATAACAATTGCTAATGGTATTTGAATAATATCTTGATCTAAGAAAAAAATAAAAAATAAAAAATACAAAATAAAATAATTACATACATTGAACACCCCATAGAATAGCATAAATAATAATCATAATAAATGATAATATAACAATAGCTGATGTTAATATAAGCGTATTTTTATTTATAACAAAACGATTGCATAAATAAAGAAAAAAACAAAAAAGTATAAACCAATTAATAAGTAATACTGAATATGTCCACCAATTTGTATAGGTACCTCCAAATGAAGTACATATATAAGTATTTGATAATCGAGATAATATATTTATTTTTGCATTTTTATTTATTCCAGTTTTAGCTTTTAATTATAAAAAATAAAATAAATATAAAATAAATATTTAATATACTCTTACCAGATACACATGGAGCTGGTAAAAGTGTATTACATAAATAATTATTAACACATTGTAAAGTACTATCATAAGCTGCACAATGTGTACCAATTGCTGTTTCATATGTACTATCAGGACACCAAGTAATCACGGAATTGTCAACAATAGATCCATCAAGCCAATACCAATTTGAATCTCGAACTAAAAATCGAAAATGAATTTTATTTAATTTATTAAATTTTTAATAGAAAAGAATTATTTATTTATTTATGATAATCAAATAAAGCTTTTTAAATGTACTTAATTAATAATGTATCATTGAATTTATCAAAAAAAAAAAGAAAAGCAATCGGAAATTATTGAGGAATGTTTCTCTCCTTTTTTTTTCTTATTTTATTAAACTTACATGATGCAAAATTATTTGCACCTAACCAAAATTTTGATGCTCTATCAATATTTGCATTTTTTAAAAAATTAAATTCTTCAATAGAAAATATTTGTATAAGTATTCCATCAACTGCCTTAGTTAAACATTGATTATATGCATCAGACCATGATAAAGAATTTTTTTTATAATAATAACATATATTTGTATCATTACCACCAGTTGAAAATAAACTTGAACATTGAATTGTAACTATATAAATATAAATAAAAAAACAACTATATATATAGATATTAATTATTATTAAATAATCTTATACTTTGTTCAGTATATTGAATATTAAAAAGAAATATTAAAAGAATTAACTTTGATAGTGCCATATTTGATGTGAAAGAACACATACTGCTTAAGTTCTTCCGTCGTCGTCACTAAGTATTGTCATCGTCTAGTAGAATATGTTCTGTTTTGTTGGTATCTAGCAACAATAATTATTTTCAGTCCGTCATTTTTTTTCTCGTTTTTTTTCTTCTTCCCTCCTCTTTTTTGTTACTGAAAAGTCTGGTTACTCTTAATTTCTTTATTTTTCTTATTCGCTCATTTTTTTTCTCCTCGTTCTTCAGATAATTTGTTATCTTATATGCGCATCCAGGATACCAATTCATCACTAGAAAACATTTTAAAAAATATTTTTTTCAATAGGATTTTTTTGACACATGGATACGTAGTGTATTTTAATTTATTCTTTTTTTCTATTATATTTAATAATAAAAAGATTTGATTTTTTTCGTATTTATATGTATAACTTCGAGATTTTCTTTTTGTAATGATAACCATAAGATGTGCGTGTACGTTATGTGAGGAACTAAATAAAAGATTTTGAAAAACAGCATTCTATTAACATCATTTGTCACCTATCAAGCACGTTATTCTTTGTATTTAGTTTTAGATGAAATAGAAAAGCTATGTCTACGACATACAAGATCTTTTTATAAAAAAAAAAGAAAAGAAAACCGTCGGCTTCAAATTTCTAGTTGTTGAATATATGAAGGAAAGGTTGAAAGAAGATCATCTTTCTTCTATAAACATATAAAGAAAAATGTGTAGGTGTAAAATAAGAGAATAATTTCTTTTCTATTAATAGATTATTAAAATATTGTGTATTCTTTTGTAAAAATCTTCTTGAAATATAGATATTTAATCTATTGTGATACATTATACAAGTATTTTTCTCTGAGGTTTTCTTTTCATCTATTCAATCAATAAAATTATCATTAATAATCAATTAAAAAATGAGAAAATCCTTTTTTATTCTGAGTTAAATTACTCGAATAATATTCAAAATTGATCTTTTTTTCTCAAGAACAAAAATCATAATCAAAATGATTATACTTATACATGAATCAATTTCTTAAAAAATCAATACAAAATTACAAATTATTAATTATATGACAGTATAGAGTCTGATATTCTGTAACACGTAATGTTGTTCATGATACATGTGATTTAATACTAACACTTTATTCGAATGATATTAGTAAAAAACAAAACATTCATATTATATTATTATCAACTTATTCGATTTTCTAATGTCTAAGTTTAATTTAAAGATTCCATTCTATTTTGAGAACATAATAGAATATCAAAGAATTGTTCTGCATTGATTTGTGTTATCTAAAGAATTGACAGATGGTTAAAAATACTTATATTTGCATTATAGAAATAAATTTTATATGAGATAAATTAATCAGATATAATCTATTATCAACAATAAGTAATGATTTTAACATAACAGTCTTCACAATTATATGAATAATAAAAAATAAAAAATTAGTTATATATTTGATTGTCTCTCAATCATATTTAAAAGTATTCTTATCAAATTAAACTCAACGAAAATATTCGATATGTATATATATATATATATTCATAAACATCTATAAAAGTTTATTTATGGATAAGATTAACAAACAAATAATTAATTAGAAAAATCGACAATTAGATATGTTTCTAAGTAACATAGATATACGAATTTATCACGATTACGAAATTAAAAAAAAGACAAATATCACATAAAGTATATGTTAGATTCTCTAGCAATCTATTATATTACAAAATAGTTCGACAATGTATTATAATATCTATATACAATAATTAACAATTTTATCCTTTCAAGATGTGATAAACAACATTCAAGAAATATGATGAAACATTATCAAAAGGAATTTTTTTATCTCACATTAAAAATATGTAAAAGATTAAATAAAATCAATGGAAAAGATAATTGAGATGGCAACTATTATATTATCGATCTTTAAAATATATAATTTTATTTATTTCTATAGGATACTTTTATAGATAATACAATAATAGAATATCGAAATTCTTTTTTCGTAGATACGAAATAAAAAAACAAAAACAACAATTTAGTAAAAACGAAAAAAAAAATCTAAACTAAGGATGATAATAATCAGAACGTGTAGGCATGATTAGTATTCTAGTATGGTATGTACATACTGAAAATTTTTCGCTGATTTCTTTTTATTCCTTAGTTTCTCTTTTTTTCATGTATATCTTGTCTTTTAAAGCATTTTACAAATCTAACAAGTAACAATATGAATCAACCAGCAAAACGGTGTCGTTTCTCTACAACAACAGCAACGAATTCGTCAACACAAAATGAATTCGTATGTATAAAAAAACCAATGTTTTTCTTTTGTTCGTTTGTTGATGATGATTATCGTTCGTTGATATTGTTTGTTGTTGTCGTCGGATGTAATTATGTAAAGATATAGACATAAACGAAAAGAGAAAGAAAAGTGAGTATGTATGGCAATGATCTTGATGACTTTTATGACCGATGATAATCCTTATTCTAATGATGACACAATCGGAGAAGTGAATAGCATAGACAATTTATTATCTTAGTATTGATCAGTTAGTTGATTGTTTTATTCATATACATTTTTTTAATCAATGTTCGATACTTGTTCAATATTCGATAATGATTGTTGTACATGTTGTTTTTTGGTATGTTCAATAATTCATTTTATCAAAGTTTTCCCTTTTTTTTGTTTTTGATTATCTTAGACGAAAAAAAAAATAAATATTTTTTGACATAATGATGAATCGTATCTCTTCTTTTTTTTGAAATATGGAATGATGATAAGGAGAGAAACGTGTAAGAATGATGATGATAATGTCGATGGTATCATTCTTCATTTTCATTTTTTTGTTTATTTATTTTAAGAAATGATATGAGAACAAGAGAGAAGAAGAAAAAGAAAAAAAAAAAATTAGTGTTGCATTATTATTGAAATTTTCTATACATGTAGGCGTCTCATCTTCTATATATATATATAAGAAGATTTGTTTCTTTATTCTATAAAAGAATAACGAGTAATGTACGTTTCGTTTCGGATATTGATTATGATAACTTTCAAAGATAAAATCTTTAGAAGAGAACCGATTAGTCAACTAATTGTCTGTCACACTTTAAATATTTTCTTAATATAAATATCAGGAATATTTTATTTGAAAACATTTATTTCAGTTACCATCAATGCGAACAACAAATATGGAACGAGCTACACTTAAAATTGAAATACCATTTACTGATCATGCTCATTGTATTGGACGACAAGGTAATCAAATTCAAAGTATCATGTCAGCAACTGATACACATATTCATTTTCCTGATGGAAATCGTGAACCAAATGGAACAAAATCTAATCAAGTAGATTTTATTTTATAAAAAAAAAAAGAAAAATTTCAAACAAATGTCTTTTTTTTCTCTTCCCTCTTAATAGGTATCAATAACAGGAACAATAACATCAATTGAAGAAGCTCGAAAACGTATAAGAGAAATTTTACCAATGTCATTAAAATTTCTTATACCACCAACACAATTAATTAATATTATTAATGATGATTATCCATTATTTAAAAACGTTCGTGCACGTTTTGGTGTTATTGTTTTACCACGTCCATATGCTAAAACAGGTGATGTTTATTGTATTGTTCGTGGACTGTAAGTTTTTTTTTCTATTAAATTTTATTTTTATCTTTTCTCTTTAAAGTATAAATCAATCAGGTTTAGCTGAAGCAACTGAATATTTAATTCAAGCATTTTATGGTTTTGAAGCACCATTAATTAAAGTAACATGTCAAACAGAAGTTAGTGAACAATATCATGTTTATTTACAAACACGTCAACAATCAAAAGATATGTGTATAGCAGCTATTGAACAATATACACATACAACAATACAATTTCCAACAATGATTAATTCAAATTATACACAAGATAATATGAATAATTATGGACGACGAACATCAGTTACAATAACTGGTTCACCAACACAAGTTTGTCAAGCACGAAAATTATTTGATCTTTGTTTACCAATTATTTTAACTTTTGAAATACCAATTGATAAAGAACCAACACGTAGTAAGAAATTTTATTTAAACAAAAAAAAAATTTTTTTTGTAATTTTGTTAATTAATATTTAGCTCAAACTGCTCATATTAAAGATAAACTTAATGTAACAACAACTGTTCGTACACGTAAAGATAAAATTGGCAAAGTAAAGAAAACGAAAAATACTTTATTTAAACAAAAAAATTTTTTTATTTAAATAGTTAGTTACTGTTCAATCACAAGAATATAATTGTGATCAATTATTTCGTGCTCGTGCTATTATTCTTGGTTTACCAGAAATAAATAATAATCATATTTTACCAATAAATACAAATGGTTTATTTGAAACATCGACATTTTTATCAGATCTCTCGCGTAAATAAAAGATTTTTTTTCACATTTTAAAAAATAAAAAATTTCTTTTTTTTTTTCTTAGTACCATCATCATCATCATTAATTCTTACATCACCATCAACAACAACAAATCATATGACAGATAGTATATTAATTCCAATTGAACCTTGTTATATACCATCAACACAACAAATTGATACTGTACTTGTACCAATGTAAGAAAATCTTCTTTTTTATTATTATTATCATATGTATCTTTTTATTTTGATATTTAAAGAGTTGAAACAAGTACAACAAAAAAACCATCACCTATTGGTCATGAACGTTCATCATCACGAAGTAAAATTATTTTTATTTTAAATTTTGAATATTAATTTTGTTTTTAGATATTGATCAAGATACGATCATTTGGCCAACAAATAATGATCAAATTCCATCGGTTAATAAAAAAAAATCTTTTTTTTTCTTTTATCTAAATATATATTTATTTTTAGCTTTTGGTTTTTGATTCATCAAATCAACAAACATTAAAATCGACAAATGATATTAATAATTTAGATAGTTTACCTTTTCCAATGCAAGATAATTGTTCGACAAAATTATTTTCATTACTTCGTTCAATAAATTTAGAAAAATATTGGTCAACATTTGAACGTAATGAGGTATTTATTTAAATAATAAAAAAAACAAAACAAAAAAACCAAATAACTAAACATCTCTAGATTGACTATTGCACATTTCTTTCTATGACGGATCATGATTTGACTCAAATTGGTATTGAAGCATTTGGTGCTCGTCGTCGTATGCAACAAGCCATTGCAGGTAGAATATTAAAATTCTACTGCAAAAAAAAACTACTAAATATTTATTCTAATAAATAAAAAAAAAATATTTGTTTTTCATTTATTTTTTTCATTTAGATCATGCCTTGGCCAGTATCAATCGATATTAATGATAATGATAATAGACTCAAACAAATTTTCTCAAATAATCAAACAGCTTTCGACTTAAGCATTAACAATTCATTTCCATTACTTATCGACGATGCGAACAATAATATATCTTATTTACCATTGCTTTCGCTTTTGTCTATTTAATCATTCTAATATCTTGTAGATATATATAATAGAGAATATTCTTGTTTTTAAATATGTATATAGATATATGCTCACTTGTGTCTTTCATTTAATCGGGAACAAAAAAAAAACATATTAATAATTTATCAGAAAATTTCTTTTTTATTTGATGGAATATGAAAATGAATATAGGCTTCATTATCAATTAAATTATTTGTTTCAGGAATATCAGGAAGAATTCTAAATAAATATATATTTAAGAAATTTAATTATTTGATATTGCAAAATACAAAATTTTTACATTTTTTGAATAGTTTTATGAGGTAATACATGATTTGAAGAAAGATTTGGAATATATTTTGGACAACCAGGTTTATGTTGAGATGAAGAATTTTTTATAGAATATTCTGATTTAATTTCATTATTATTTGAAAATATTTGATTACGATTAAATGGTAATGCTAATGTTTTATCTAAAATTGAAATATAAACATAAGATAGACAAACAATGCTTTTAATTTAATTGAAATTAAAACTATTTCAATATATTTATTGAATTTTTCTTTATCTTACTTTCTGGTTTTATTTGAACACTATGTTTTTTATTGTATTGTCGAGTAATTAAACATAAAATAAGAGATGTAATAAATAATAAACTACTTAATACAATAAGAATAACGATGAATATATCAATTAAATTCCATTGTTCTATTAATAAATAAATATATAAGAAAACTCATATATATATATATTGTTTTTTGTTTCTTACTTAAACGAGAAAATTTTACAGTTGAATTATCTTTATCTAAATAAAAAATTTTATTTTTAATATTAATTATTGTTCGACATATTCGATTATTGTCTTGAAATACATCTTTATTTATTATTGTATCAGGTATTATAATACAAATATATTCTTGTTTATTTATTGATTTTATTTTATAAATAATTCGACGTTTCCAATTTAATGTTGAATTATCATTTATTTGTAAATCTTTTATTTCATTTAAATATATTTCATCAATAGGTATGTATATAGAATTATTTTCTTTTAAATAAAATTTTAAATTAATTATTGGTTGAAAATTATCAAAATCAGTATATTTAAAATATTCATATTCAATTGTACATGTTAATTCAATTGATTCATTGATATTAACTGTGAGATTATTTGTACAATTAACTAATTATTTAAGAAAAAGAAAAGATTCGATTTATTTTGAAGTAAAAAAGAATCTAGAAATTTTTTTTTTCATGATTTTCTAGTATGTTTGAATATTACTCGTCGAGTTACGTGTAAAAATGTTATTTTTGATATGTTCAAACACATTTTCGGCAATAAAACAGTGTCTATATTTATTCAATGTTCTCTTTCGATTTTATTCTCCTTATAATTCCATATGATGACAAAATAGCATAAGTATAGTTTCATACTATAGATCCAAGCGAATCAAATCCCGAATCGAGTCCGGTTGTTAAGCATTAATGCAAAATGCATATTTATCAGTAACTATTGAACATTATTTGATTTTTATTAATACCTTTACAGTTTGCTTTCTTTAACGATTATCTCCAAACTAAAGTCGCTAGATTGCATGATCCCTTCAGTCTTACAAATTTCGACCGTTTACACAAGGTTTTTCAAAAATCAAATCAATCAGTTTTTTCAGAGTCTAAGATAACGAGTGTTTTACAGAAAGGACAAGTTTTTCTGTGAAGTACTCTGTGCTTAAAGCTAGGCATATTAGTTATACATCTGAAGTAAATAAAATAGATAGTTCGGTAGTGAAAGAAGTTGATATCGAAAGGTCATTGAGGAAACTTTCAATTTTATTTAAATAAAAAATCTTGCAAGTTTGGCTTGACTTCAGTCTATAGTTCGTATTCAAAGATTTTTCTCTATTAAAAAAAGTCCATCAATGCTTAAAAATAATATTTGCTATATCTTATTTTACTACCAAAAAGATTTTTGAACATATTCAAAACAACATTTTTGTATGTAACTCGGTGGACTTCACCTAAACATTTGAGAAAATCGTACAAAAATGATTTGCTTAAATTATTCATTGTCTGCACCTTATATGAAAGAAAATTATTTACTTGATGAAGTTGAAAGACGAATTAATCGATAGATATCATGTAAAATATGATCATCTTTAGTTAAACCTGATTCTGCATGTAAAATTATTTCTGTATAAAGAAGATTTTGATCATTTGTATTAATTAATGTTAATTGACCAGTATTTGAATCAATAGTATAAGAATTATTTGTATAATTATTAAAAATAAATTGATTTTTTGATGAACTAAATTGAACTATTTCTTCATAATTATTTAGTAATATTTGATGTATTAACCATGTTGTATGTTCACGAACGGATGATTTCGGAGATAATAATGAATCAATGAATGTAAAATTTGGTGTATTAAATATAATATTTTCACCAATTTCATATGTTTTAGTATGATGATTAAAATCTAAAGATAAAATAAGATTTCTTTTTTTTTAGTTTAGTTTAATTAATTTGAACTTTACTCTGAAGAGAAGAACTATATACATCTCGTTTTTTGATAATATTAACAAACGATTTTTTTTCATGATTGAATTGCACAGTATTGACATTCTAAAGAATGATGAATAAAAAGAAAATTTCTTGTATTAGTTGTTCTTTTTTTTATATTCGATTTATATGTACTTGTGAGATAAACAGTAAAAGCACAATAAATTGCATATTGTGAAAAACTTTTGGCGCGTTAAACTTTTATTGTTAATTGTATGTATTGATCAATATGAATGAACATGATAATAATGAAGAAGAAGAAAAAGAAGAAGAGGAACTTAATTCTGGTGAACAAGATGAAATTAATGATCAAATAATTGAACAATCAAATAATGAAGAAGTTAAACTTGAAGATGATTTAGTTAAAGAATTTAAAAATAATTTAAAAATTCCTATTATTGATGAATCTCTTAATATTGGTCCAACTCCATATAAAGTAGCTATTATTGGAATGAATGAATTAGGATCAGCTACAGCTTTTTTACTTATTTGTCGACAAGTTGTAACTGATGTTATCATTATCGATCGAAATGCTAAACGATTAGCTGGTATATACACAATAAATAAATAAATGAAATAAATTATTATTTATTTTATTTTAGCTGAATATGCTGATTTAAGTACTTGTACAACGTTTGTTTCAGGTGTTAATATACAAGCAAGTAATCAATTAGCATCATGTGAAGGTGCTCGTGTTGTTATTATTTGTGATGTAAATGAAGATATAGAAGGAGAAGGAGAACAAAATACTGCACAATCATCTGCTCAATATGATAAAACCATATCTAATTTCAAAACAACGTCACGAGCTATCAGTCTTTATGGTGTGTAATCCTTTTTGACTAACTACTAAAAGTTAAGTAGCTATTTTTTCTTCTTACGTAATTGTACTTATTTCATCTCGGCGATGAAGAAAGTATATTGATCGAAACCAATAAGTTCGTCTATACCGAACTCTTTGATGTTACTATTTTAGGGCCAGCGGTTGCCAAACGGCAATATCTCTATTTCTTATTATTATATTATTTAGCGGTGAAATATACAATAGCTCTAGAAAGGAAAATTAACCATAGATTGCTCCAATATTAATTGTTCGAATGCGTTGTAAAATAATTTTTATGATTCAGATGGTCTTGTGTGCCATCGAGCAGACACTCAATTATCTTCTCAGTGAGAGATTTATTTCTTTTGAAAACATGAGTATATGCTGAAACGTGTTAAAGTAATTACCATGTTGTCAAAAAATTATATTTTAACATTAGAAGTCAATTCTTCATAAACATTAACTCACTGTTGCCAAAGCACAACAGTCGATAAGAAACATAGAAGGAAAAAATCATTTAAGGACCCTTCTTCCAAAAATTGATCTTCGATCACGTACATTCAAATGGCAGGAAATTTTTAAGATATACTGAGACTACAGTAACAAATCCATGGTAAAGTTTTTAGCCCTATACCATGACGTTTGACCGAGATATTCACCAGATGAAAGTCAAATTAATCAAAATTTTTATACAATATCTCCAAAAATAAATCTATTGCCGCCATGACACTACCGTGATGACAATTCTAAAAATATTCCGCGCATCTATGACACCGCTTTACTTCGTAATCCAATTCTGCTATTATTATACTGCTGCTCACAACTGTAACAGTGGTATGATAGAAATCTCCACTCTCTAATTATGTAAGAGATTGCATATATACCAAAAGCATAGCTTAATTAAAAGCAAAGAACTCTTTGATGCTCTACATTTTGATACATTCTTTCAAACAAAAAAACGATGAAAGATATAGAAAGAACCCAGATAGAGTAGTTTGAACTGCGTGTTCCAAAAAGGCATGCATAGATAAAACAAAAATCTTCTGTTTTTCGAGGAGAATTTGACTTAAATCATCAACTATTTTCCAAGCAGTATATTACTTATGAAAGATTTGACGGCAGACTATCTTTATATACACTTATCTTTATTTTTATATTTCTGATAGAAACGAAATTTTTTTGAGAGAGAGTTTAAAGGAGATAAAGATTTTCTCACTCTAACATACCCTGAAATTTTTCAGTTTGTAAAGAATGCCTCTAATGATATGCCTGTATAGTAAAAATAATGTTGATCAAATATTGACTGGTTCATTCAATAATCAAAGCTTCAACTAATTGAACCTTTTGGATTGAGAGAAGTGTTTTAAAATTTTCTAATTTTTCTTACAAATGCTGTTTTTATGTGAAATACCATTTGTAAATATAAGTCAATACCAATAAAAGTTTAAAAATGACTCTCTTAAAGTATTTTTTCCTTACTAATTAGCTTTAATTCGTACTAGTTAATAAAATTACAATGAAAAGAAATAAACTTTTCGAATACTAGAATAAATGATGAAATATTGTATTATATATCATTCGACAAAGCTTGAAAAACTCTATCAGCTCTTTTATACATGTCTTTTAAAATTGTTCATTTTCAAAAAGAAATTGATATTATTTTCGACAAAAATGAATGTAATATTTAGAACCAGCATAAAAAACTGAATCAGAAAGTATATTCTTTTTATAAAGAATCAAAATTACACCTGTACTTGTTTTCAGTTTTTTAAAATTAATTTTGCTTGTAATCTCTTTAGCATTCAACCTTAAGAAAAAGATTTTTCCCATAGAAAAATTGTACTGTTTCACTCAATTATTTATGTTGATTCCAAATATCATATTCATTTTAGTCTAAAATAGAGATATAATAGTCACCATCGCTGAATATAAGCCTATCTTAAAGCATGCTGCCTGTAACATGAAACTTTTTTCGCAAATTTATAATTTTTTTAAATATGCCCGACAACTGGTATGGCTTTTCAACAAATATCGTTTGGTATATAATGTAATATAATATATTTTCATTTGTTATTTGTATGAAAAACTAGAAATTTTAAAAGAAAAATGCTTCTTAAGCCAAATCCTCAATTAATTGAAGCCTTTGTTAATATGTGAATATAATATTTTTTTTATGGCATACGCATGCCATTATAAGTATACTTTGTAACCTAAATAAGTTCAAGGATAACTTAGTGTAAAGAACTTCCCACGCTCTGGGCTCTTAAGGGAATAATTTATTCTTAATATAACTTATTTTTTTATGTGAGAAAAGGAACCTATGCATAGATGATGTTATGCTCTATTTTGTCACATAAATCAATAAAATTAATCATGGTATGATTTTTATTAAACGACACATTGTAAAAACAGTATGTCTGATTCATTCTATTCTATGTGTGATTTTTAAACTTTCAATGCAGACTCAAGGAATCGATCATTCATCTTGAATATTAATAATTTGACCGAAAACTAATGTTAATATGTCATTTTTTCTTTCTATTCTTAACTATAATAATGATCAATCAAATTTTCGTTTTAATTGACGTTTTGAAAGAACCAAGACAGTATGATCCTCAATACGTGACATGTTATTACAACCTAAAACAATGTAGAAAAATTTAGAATATGCGCAATTAAGAAAAACTGCTAAATATAAGTTGTATATACATGACAAAAAGCTAAATATAGATCCTTGTATAGATAACAAAACAAACTAGGATAGAAAATATCAAATCAATATTCTTATATTCGAATCGATATGATAAACTTTAGTATTAGTTTTACATTTTTCAAAATAGTCATGATGAATAGAACCTTGTATAAATATACTCTAGTACACTAAATTTATACTTTATTAATATATGAAAAAAAAAAACGATTTGATAGGGTTGCATTTGATATATACATACATG